>JADDOH010001360.1:0-133304 GCA_016648135.1 Agrypnia vestita | reverse complement strand
ATAGGTGTGCTGCCCTTCCAAGCTAGGAGGCAGTAACTAATAAAAAATTCAAAACTTTTGAATGCTATCCGGTGAGTAATTTTGTTTATTTTCTAAAAGCATTATTACTCAAAAAGCATTATTATTAAAAAAAACTAAAAAAAATGGACAACTACAAAAACAATACTCAAATCTTAGCAAATAAGCAGTAAATATCATTTTCTTAGCTAAATAGCAGTAAATGCAGATATTTTTCTGTAGTTGCTACTTTATGCTAAGAAATATATCACACTTTAAATTGTTGACGACTTTATGTTTATCGATCTGTCAAAATAATCATATCGTTCTGATCGAGTGTGAAGTGGTGATATTATATTAGTGGTAATACATTGATACTGATCTAATTTTTATTAATAAGTGCTTAAAAATGTCGTCAAGAACAAAACAAATTGTTAAAATGGCGCGGTAAATGCAAAATGAAAATAATTCACCAAACGGTCAAATTCCTTTACAAAACTGTAAGTATATATTAAAATCATTGCTTATAGTATTATTCATGAATGAGTGGTTAAACATAATTATGAATATTTTATTTAAAAATTTTATGACGAGTTATAATTTTTTAAATTGGAAAGATGAATCTTCCCAGTATAAAATTAAGAAGATGAAGTCACGTGCCTACACAAGTGCCATGACTTTGATGCAGTTCAATAGATGAGATTATACCATGCAGTACTCTATAGATTATGGAAAAGAATTTATGAAGGTGGATTTCTTGAAAACATCTGTTATTAAGAATAATTTTAAAGAGCCTCAAAAAAGAACAATAGATCGCGAAATTTCTGAATAAAAAAAAACATAATATTAAAATCTGCAAGCTCGTGATGTTCAAGATCTAACTTTTGAGTTTGGTGAATAAAAAATACTTTAAAAAAACTATAATCAAATGGTTTAGATAAACTATATCTACATTACCATTTCTGATCATGTATCTAATTATTAAGAAAATATTAATTTTATAAAGAATTACGTGCCTACGTTAAACCAAATAAATATTTTTTTGTTGAATGCCAATTTTAATTATCCGTTGTGTGCCTAAGTGAATAGAGCAAACTTCAAAGATTCTTAAAAACACGGCAGTAAGTACTTAGTTACTGCCTTGTTTCTAAGAAAGTTTACGCTATCATTGAAGCACATTCTAAGGCAGAAGACATTTATTGATTTAATATTGAAATTCAATAATTTTATATCTTTCAAGTATTATCTAATTTTTAATTATTATCTGTATATATATCATATCGTACATATTTCTTTATCCAGACTTGGCAAAAAAAATCATCAGTAATGTTATAATTTGAGAACATTTGTATTAATAATTATCTCAGTGTTTAAAGGCAGTACCACCATCATGCATTTATCGCCCATAGTTAATATTTTGTTAATAAAAATAATAATTGTACATGATGAATAATTTTACCCCCGACTTCAAAGAAACAAAGCCTTACTGAGTATGACCGGAAGCCACAAGCCTTCGTGGGCTCTTTCCGGATGAGTTTGTGCATTCTCAGTCCGAAAATGTACATGGTAAGAATAAAGGTATTATTAAAATATCCCAGAGCTTCTAGAAACTTACTTATTATAATTTTTTTATTATTTTATTTCATAACACCATATTTTAATATTAAAACAGATATTTATGTTGAGGTAGCACATGTATATATTCGTTTTAGAAGTATCGTGTACTCTCAGTTATTCATAATAATAGAAAATGTCAAATTTTCTTGCGTTTGAGTTCCAGTATAATCCCATAGGTGGCGCATGAAGGCTGTTTTTGGTTTTAACCTTTAGCTAGTCGCGCCAAAAAACTATTAGTCGCATGGGGTTCATGTGGACCCCATGACCTAAAAAAATATTATTAATTACTTGGCACAGGAATCACAAACCACACTATGGTGTTCATTACACATAAATTTGTTGCATTTACGACATTTGGTTCTCGTTTTTCTATGACTAGACCTCGCACATAGGTAAAAAAGGCCTTTGGAATCAGTTTAACTGCTTTCAGAAGTTAAAAATTTGGTGTTATTTAGGAGTAATATTTTCAAAGTATGAAAAAATCAAAGTCGCATGCGTCTAATAAAAGGTTAATATATCGGAGAAAAGAGTCAATATACCTCTAGAGACGGCACCACATCTACTGACTTATGATTGACTATTTCTGTTCTACCAATATCATGTTAATTCGGTTTAAAAGAGAGGGTAACAGATTTTCTTGCAATAAATACATTAGCAAAGGGAAAAAAAGACCTAGAAAAATGGGTTGTGCCGTCACAACGCCAAAGCGCAGCGTGTAAGAATTTTTGCTGCTGTGCATAAATAAACTGTCCTTTTTATAATTAACACATATATTTGTTCATCATGAGTAGTCAATCGTCAATGCACTGCTTGTGACTCATTTTTTTCGTTTTTATAGAATTATTACATATTATTTTATTTAAAAAACTTACAGGATAAGTAAAATGTATTTCATCAGCTAGTTTATTAAAGAAGAAACAAGAACATGGAACTCATATTCCTACTCACGGCACTCCTAGTCCAGTGGGGATGACACTGACTTCACACACCGAGGGTTACTGGCTCGATTCCCGGTGAGATCACTCAAGCATGAGTGCTTTTGTAATGTTACGCTTGTTGGCCTGTTGAATCGTTAAAAAAAATATATTTAACTGTAAATGGTTACGGATATTTTAGACGAACCGTATGTTTTTCCGAGAGACAATTCTTGACGTTTTGTTGAAGTCGTATTCAACGTCACCTGGACTAGTTTTTTACAGTTTACATATGTCCACCATTTACATAACCATTTACAGTTAAAAATGTCTTACGACCGTAATAATAACCTTAACTCTATAAAAAAATATATATTTACCAAGAAAGAACAAAATTTGTACATTGTGACAAAACTACTTATTTTGCAGAGGGGATTAGGTTAGAGCACATTAATGTCCTCCCTCGTATATGATTAAAATACATTTATATTAAAATTATTTTTGCATTATTAAATCCCCTAGTAAACACGAATGTTTTTCAATAAACGTTTTTATTTAATATTTTAATATTTTAATACTGAATTTCTGATGAAAAAAACGTATTCTTGTAATAAAGGGCGTCTTATTTGTCAATAAATTATAGATACTTTTTAAAAGTGTTCAGTTTGACATTTTCAAAACTGTTTAAAAAATTACTTATTTGTAGTAATTAATTAATTAATTGTGAACAAGGAAATAAATTTTATGCATTTAAATTTATTTTGGTGGTCTGCGTATGTGCCAAAAAATACATTAAATAACTTTTTTTTTTCGTTTGAATCGAGAAAGAGAAGTAAACGTATGCCACTCGCATTTTTTGCCAGGCAAAAAGGTTTTCTAAGCAAAAGGGTTGTCTGCGCCCTCCAGGGTGTTGTCTCTGGTGTAGCTACCCCTAGCCAAGTCCATTATTCCAACGGATGTATGAAAAATTGAAAGCTCAATCATGGAAGGGTTTGTTGCGCAGGGGATGAAGGGTTGGAAGGTTACTTTGAAAGGCGTTTTCATTTGTTTATTGAAATTCTGGTTTAAATACAAAGGGACAATCCATGTCTCGTGCAGCGCTATTTAATTAAATATATTATTTTTCAGGAACGCAATTACTGAATTTTTGTGCCCAGAGGTTTCGACATTGATCGAGAAATATTATAGATATCTTGTAGAAACAATCATGGTAGGATTGGTGAACATTACATTATGTAAAGCTCGTAGCCCAGTGGGCATGACTCCGGGTTCGATTCCCGGTGAGGTCACAGTTAATCTACGTGATTTACTCAAGCCTGGGTTTTTTTGTGATGTTTTCGCTTCTGTAATTGGGCCTCTTGTGTAAAAAAAATGATAAGACGTAAACCCTGTAAAAACCCTGTACTTAAAAGACTTCCATACCCATATAAATAGCTTCGTATTTGTGAGACATCTGTTATATATCTTGGTTGTTTTCACAAATTGATAGCGTGGATTTTAAGATAATTTATATTACGTGTTTTTTCCTAGTTTTTTTTTATTATTCTTGAAAACATGACGCAAAACCTTTTCTAATGCTTCTATCAATATAGAGAATAAAAATAAATTCTTCATAATGATTGAAATTTTTAGAAAAACGAGAATTCAATAATAAAAATTGTTGTACGGCTTGCCTTGAAAGGCGTTTTCATTTGTTTATTGAAATTCTGATTCATATAAAATTGAACACTTCTCGACATCTTACAGCGCTACCTAATCAAATAAAAAATTTACGTATTGACTGTATGAATTTTCAGAAAACAATATATAATTTATTTTTCTTGTTGTGAGCATTTTTTCCCTCCTTTTGATCATTTTTTATTTATTTTTCATGTCATAAAGCATTTTGAAGAGCTTACGTTAGCCGCAGAACATTTTAAATTGAGGACATAGGGGTTAAAAAGCTTACCAATGTCAAATTCAGTTTGTTTGACCGAGTAACGTAGAATCCCAATTACAAAAATATTTTGGCTGTCTATCCGTCCGTCCATCGTAACTTTGTGTAACGTCCGTAACTTCTTAAAAGTTAAAAAAATTAATATTTTCAATCAACAACCGAAGGGCGTGCGTAAATGAGAAAATGCATGAAAGTGGATGAAGCAAAAGTTAGAATAGCGAGGCAGACTGTCTTTTATATTAAAAAAAGTAAAAAAACTTCGTACAAAGCTGTTGGTCGAATTTTATGTTTAACCATTAAATGAAAGAAATATATATTAACTAACTAACTAACTATCACGCCGTTTCGCCGCAGGGATAGGCAGAGAGGATTGATTGCCACACAGGGCCATCCTCAAATACTTGTAGTATCTGATCATGTCAGGTCTTTCGCGGACGCCCTCTATTCCTGTTGCCTTAAACACTCGCCTCATATATTTTCTTAACCATCCTTTCCTCGTTCATACGTTCCACATGATCAAATCATCTCAGCACTCCTTTCTTTATTCTATCTACCACACTACTTCCAGCATTGCATTCACTTCTTATTTGTCCATTCCTCACTCTATCGTCCAAAGATTTTCCACACAAGCCTCTTAGTGACCGCATTTCCAATGCATTCAGTCGGCTTTCATTCCTTTTTTGCCAATTCCAGGCTTTTTATTACATCAGGCTTATTACTTATTAAATGCCAAAAATAAGTAAGAGTAATATTAAAATGAAATTGGGTTTAGTAAATTAATTTGTAATGATTGCAATAATTTTTATAAAGATAAGACTTGTAGAAATTTTATTATTGGAATCAATGATCACTTAAGATATTTAAATAGCAATAAGTATTCTGCATTTTGTTATCATCTTATATAAAGAAATCATTATTTTGATATTAATAAGGGTTTATTAAATAGTATAACAATTTGATCAATTAAAATTTTTGAAATTAGGAAATGTGTTAGAAGAAAATTAAATATTATAACAAATAAAGCCCTTTTTAAAAATTACCTGTTTCATATATTTTCAAACTATTGGTTTATCAAATATTCAACAACAATATATAATACATATTCTTCGAATTTTAATTTAAAGTACTATATGTTATATCCTTATGAAGGAACTGTACTCCCCTAAATATATTAAGAGTTAAAAAAATAAGGATTTTGTTCAAAGTTTATTATTTTTATTAATATAAATAATGTTACCACAAAGGTATTTAGTTGTTATTAAAAAACGCATTTTCGTTACTAAAATACCAATATTTTTTTATTTTTATATTATTGAAAGTTTTTTCTCAGCAAATCTGTCATTGGCAATTTTTCCAGTTATGCTTTCTCCAATTGATCATTATCTGTCGCCGAGTTGTCTGTCGACGTAATACTGTCGACTAATTGGCTGTCACTGAGTCGCCTTGTCGCCCATTGCTGGCGAAGCATTCCAACGCTCATTATTTTTTAGTTACAAAATAAACCTTTGTGTTAAAAACATCTTATTTAACATAAGCGTTTTTTTTTTTAATAATTATGAGATTAATTTAAGTTTTGACTGAGAGGATTGAGCTCTATCTGAATGCTGTTCTCTACCTCCAATTGTTACTCATGTCTTTGTACTCCACGAAATATATGTAAATTGTACGTGAACTTAGGCAGGTGGTAACTAAGTTAATTATTTATAAACTTTTGAATATGTGCTTTTAATAAAATATTTATAACAATAAAATATTTTATAAACAGAGAGGCTTGTAAATTTATTTTATAAAATAACCACCTCAAGGCATCAAAAAACATTCTTCAAAAACAGCAAAATAATTTTGTGGTGACATTATTAATATAAATAATAAAATTTAACTTAGTTTTCACCACTTTTGTATTGAAAAATATCAACATGTTTCAGAGCCCGTGGCCCCTTCGTCAGATTGTATATTGAGTATACAATTGTATTTTGCGAAGGGGCCATAGGCTCTGAAACATGTTGATATTTTTCAATACAAAAATGGTGAAAACTAAGTTTAATATTATTATTTATATTTAGAAAAAAACTTTTTTTACTATCATTGATAACGGAAAATAAAAGTAAATATTTTTTTTCACAAATTATTTTTAGGATTCCGAGGTTATGAGCTGTTTGTTCCACAATGGTCCTTCTCCATGGCGCGTACCTACAGAGTTTGGAGACTGAAATTTTAAAGTTAACTATTTTATTGTTATCTGTCATGTAAGGTATCGAAAAAATTTGCTTATGAGACAATTTTAAATTTTTTTTTCGTAAAAAAACAAAACTAAGATTTCATTAAATATAATATTTAAATATTAATTAAATAAATATAAATAGTTTGTATACATACATTTCGCAGTTGGTGATGATAACGCAAGGACAAAAAATTGGCATGATCAGATATGCCGACGATATTGCACTGCTTGCAGAGTCAGAACAAGAATTGAACGAGGCTCTGAGAAAGATGGAAAAGGTTTTGGCAGATAAATACAACATGAAAATAAACAAAGACAAAACAAAGTGCATGGTTGTTGGAAGAGAGGAAGTGGCGACAAATGTTGTTTTGAGTGGCGTCGCTATCAAACAAGTGAACGAATTCACATATTTGGGTAGCAAAATTTCCCAAGATGGCCGCTCAGAGGCTGACATCATAAGCAGAATGCAACAGGCAAGAGTCGCCTTCAACAAGAAATCCAAAATCCTGGAATCCCCCAACATAGATTTAAAGGTTCGGAAAAACTTGATTAAAACTCTTGTCTGGAGTTTGCTGATGTATGGCAGCGAAACATGGACCGTCGGCCAGAGAATGTCCGGGAGGCTATCGGCCTTTGAGATGTGGTGCTACAGGCGCATGGCGAGGATCCATTGGTCCGAACATATCCGAAACGACGAGGTGTTGAGCAGGGTGGGCGAAAAGAGGAGGCTCCTTAACAGAATCGCCCAACAGCGAGCAATTTGGATAGGCCATAATATAAGGCATCCGGGCCTGCTTTTAACCATCGTCGAGGGAAATGTTGAAGGCAACAATCGTAGAGGCCGCCCGAGATTAAGCTGCGTAGACCAGATTATCGGAGATGTGCGCTGTAGCACCTTCCAAGAGATGAAGAGGCCGGCAGGTGACAGAGAGGAGTGGAGAGGGCGAGTGCTTGTTGCAGACCAATCCTAGGATTGCGACCCAAAAAAAATAAAAAATTATAACTCCATATTTTATAGTGTAGTATTATTTAAATTCTTTTTTTAGTGTATATATTATGTACTTCTTCCAAATTATTTACCATACCTACTAGAACACGCCTTTAAAATAGTATTTTATTTTTTAAACTCTTTCAATCGCCAGTATATTATTTTAACATACTTTTATATAAAATGCCTATACCAAAATATTTTTATTCCAAACTTTATATAAGTGTTGGTTATATTCCATTTAAGGATTGCAAACGAGTGAGCCAAATTTGGATCAAATTTCCAGGGTATTGATTGAAAGGAAATATTATTCCATGAGTGTGTTACAACAAAAGGTGGCACATTCTCTAGACACACATTGTTTCAATGTTTCGAAATTAACGTGACAAGCTTTGTGGAAGTTCATTGTTATATATTTTCAATAAATTAAAAATAACAAGGTTGTTTTCTTCTCACTATAACACTTTAATTAAAAAAGTTTAAATTATAACGTTTTCCACGCTTACTGATACGAATTAATAAACTGATAATATAATTACTGAAGATGACGATGATGATATGATTACTGAAGATGACGCAGTAAGCGTCAAAAACATTATAATTAAAACTTTTTTAATTAAAGTGTTATAGTAGGGTAAGGCTGGGGCAAACGGACATGGTGGCAAACGGACACCCCCTTAACGTTTTGCTCCAGTCAAAGATACTAATACATGTTCGCCGCCATTGTGAGTATTTTTATCAACGGCAGTAGTGTTGCGCTCCGCCTGTGAACATTAATCCTTTCATATCTAAACAATCGTTTGAGATATTTATATTTTTTGGTGATCACTATCAACCTACTAGTAAGTAACATTACCAAACAACTATATTTTCCTTATAATGATATGAATATATCTGTTTAAACAGAAGTTCGTTTTTTGAGGTTATGTTTCCATCGTATTTAGCTAATGTCAGTGCAGTGTATTAGGGTTGTCAAAGTCATACTACTATTGCCATCTGTTGATTATTTTTATTTATAATTTCTATGGTCTATTGGGGCAAACGGACACTGTGTTGAAGGGGCAAACGGACATAGCTTATCTCATTTTAATTATTCCCTGTTTGTCGTAGGTCATGGTGCGTAATCGTAAAAGAACATCTGAAAGATGTAACTGGAGTGAAGAGTCTATGTCTTTAGCAGTAAAAGCCGTCAAAATTGACAAAATGCCGCTTCAAACATCTGCTAAAACGTTCAATATTCCAAGAAATACATTGCGGAGAAGAGTTGAAAAAGATGAAAACATGCCTAAATTTGGCGATCATACGTGCATTGGACAAAAAAACGAACTACAACTGGTGGAATACCTTTTAAAATTAGATAAAATTGGCTATGGGCTAAATTTTAAAGATTTACGTCAGTTGGTATACCGTTTTGTGTTTGTCAATGGAATTCGACATCATTTTAATAATGAAGATAAAATGGCTGGTAAGGAATGGTGCAGGCAGTTTTTAAAAAGGCACTCTTGCCTAAGTGTTCGAGTTGCTGAAGGTTTGTCTTATGCTCGTGCTAAGGGATTGACACACGCTCATGCTGACATATTTTATAATAATCTCTCACATTTAATGACAATGTATGACCTTTTTGATAAGCCTGGTAATATTTTTAATTGCGATGAAACTGGTTTAACACTGATATATAAACCTAAAAAAGTTATATCGCAACGTGGCAAGCGTAGCGTGTTTTGCCAGACAAATGCCGAAAAGGGGGAAACTGTATCCCTGATGGCTTGTTGCTCTGCCAGTGGCCAGTACATGCCGCCTTTCGTAATAATGAAAGGAAAGCGACAAAATCCCGAATACGAAATTGGTATGCCCAGTGGAACAAAGGTTGTATTATCTGACAGTGGATATATGCAGTCTGAACATTTTGCAATGTTTTTAGATCATTTTATACAACATAAACCATCAGGACATGTTATATTGATATTAGATGGGCATGGATCCCATAGTTCTGACCCCGACGCCCTTGAAAAAGCTATCGAAAACAATGTGCACCTTCTATGCTTGCCGCCACATAGTACACAGAAATTGCAACCACTAGATGTGTCATTTTTTGCTCCATTAAAAATTCGTTACAACGAAATTTGCCGCGTACATTTACGTCATTATCCAAGAAGTGGAATAACCAAAACTACATTTGGATCTCTACTAAAAGTAGCATGGAATCAAGCGGCAACTGTTGGTAATGCTGTCAATGGCTTCAAGAGCTGTGGAATATTCCCATTTGATCCGAATCATCTCCACTAAGAAGTTTTTCTACCATCTTCTGTTCTTAATTGTTCCATTAACACCACCTCAAAATCCTTCAACTTCAATGAATAGTGTCGTAAAACATACACCATTAGTAATAAATACAAATGATTCTTCTTTTGAAAACATGGCATTACAAAGTTTGATAAGTGATGAAATCATGGATACTACAAATACAACCGACACAACGGTTATGGCTCCAAGTACATTTGAGCAAATCAGTCCATTACCTGGAACATCTGGAGACACAAAAACTTCAAGAAAAGGACGTAAAGGGACTGAGTCCAGGATCTTTACCACCAGCAAATTTATTTCTGAACTAAAAGCTAAAAAGATACTCCAAAATATAAAAAAAATCAAAAAAGAAAAAAGAAGCAATATTAAATGTCAGAACAAAACCGAGAACTGTGGTTCTTGCAATGGTATCTATAAAGAAGGGGAAAATTGGGTTCAGTGTCTTGAGTGTAATGTCTGGTATCACGTTACATGTGATTTAAATGGAAGAGAACCTTTTTTCAGATGTGTACAATGTTATATTGAAGATAGTGAATAGATGTCCGTTTGCCCCTTCTTAAGGGGCAGACGGACAGTCTTTCGATTTTTACTTTTTTGTTTATATCATGTATAACTACATAAATATATTTTTTTAAATACACCTATTTCGTTAATCTTGTGTTTTTTAATAATCCTGCATAATTATATTTGTTTTTTGTATGTATTTTTCTGTATATTTTCACGCTTTATGTTAAGCGTGTCGGTTTGCCCCAGTCTTACCCTAATAAGAAAACAACGTTGTTATTTTTTATTTCTTAAAAATTTATTACATTGTATCAGATTTCTTAGCTATCTTTGAAATAGCCTTCTACATGATCGCCATATACTGTCGTTAAGCATATGTAGACTAACCAACGGCCCGTGAATGTGGTAAGTTATGCTAAAATTTTTGCTATTAGAAAACTTATATATTTCTATAAAATATAATAATATAATACACTTGTCTGTTGAAATTCACTTTTAAGAATTGAAATTTCATAATATAATAATTCTTGAAAGAAAATAAATTTAAAGGGTAAAACAAATTAAAGTGAGTTAAGTAATTTTTTCAATAATACTGACCAGTAATGGCTACGGAAACATTATTTTGAAAGTGGAAAGCCTTCGAAGTACTTTTATTGCCCTGAAGCCCCGTTTTAACTAGTTGTTGCCTGTTTGTTTGAATTTGCTAAGCTCATTCAACCCCTAGTTATTCCCAGTTTAATACTTGAATTAAATAGCTTTGCTGTATTATCTAAAGGGGGTAACTTTGAGCGAACCATAGTTTTGTAAGTGGTACACAATTTAAAAAAAAAATTGTATTGGCAAGATTTCTTGTGATGTGCCTGTATTTTGGAAAACAGAAATGTAGACATAATCCTTTCCAGTGAAAACTATTCTTAAATTTTTGTTATAATGTAAAATTGTTAACAAAATAATGCTAAAAGTAAAAGTGTATTTGTAAAAACATATTCTTACAAATATTGAAAGTAGGTACACCTCATATACAGTGACATTTTCGTTAATAGGTATATCATGACACTTACGTTGGGAGAAAATGAAGTAAAAATCATTAATATTTACGAACTAAAATAATTAATACATGTTTTAATCATGAAAGAAGTCACTATAATATGAAAACATTTTTTTTTTATTAAAATTCAACTAATGTTAAAAAATTAAAAACACATTAAACACAAGAAGCCATTTTTGATCTACAAAACTTAGATATACACTTAAGAGGCCCCAGTACACGATTTTCGTATTTGCTCTCGAAAATTTAAATTTAACGTTAACTTATTAAATCATTTTGCAAAACCCACAGCTTAACAGGCTTTAAATAAATTTTATTATGATATATCCATTTAATCTTGAAGCATTTCCTTAAAAAAAATATGAAAAAATATATTGTTATAACATCAAAAAAATTATAACCCCGAAACACTATTTTAGTTTTCATGAAATAGAGTTATCTTTGTTACACTAATCTCGTATATTTTCAAATGAAGACCATATATTTTATTTACAAATTGATTGTATAAAGTTTGAAAAAGGATTGATTCTATTCAGACATTAATATTTTTCGACAAGTTGTTAAATATATCGTATTAAAAAAGACAAAAATTAAATGTTCTGTTTCCTATATTGCAGTATCCATAAAACTATTAAAAAATCGATTATTTTAATTCAATTTTAAATGCGTACTAAGAAAATTTCACTGTCATTAATATTAAAGTATTCAAAAAATTATGCCTCATACTTAGGAATTCGAATTAATTAAATCGTATATTAATCAAAGATAATTCTTTAGTATGAAAACTAAAATAGTGTTTCGGGGTTATAATTTTTTTGATGTTATAACAATATATTTGTTCATATTTTTTTAAGGAAATGCTTCAAAAATAAAAGAATCTATCATAATTTAATTGATTAAAAGCCTGTTTAGCTTTGGGTTTTGCAAAATGATTTAATAAGTTAACGTTAAATTTAGCGAATCGAGAGCAAATACGAAAATCGTGCACTGGGGCCTCTTAACATAACAAAATTTTATTTTAACACTCCCCTAAATCGTTTTAGTTTTCTTGGTATTAAATTCTTTAATAATCTCACCAAAACGATAAAAAAATAACAGAACAGAAAAAATTATAATTGAAATCAAAAAACATATATATAAACACCTACTAGATACATAATATAATAATCATGAAATGCATATTTGTACCTGGTACCTGTACTTCTCTATAAACGAGTCTTCTAACTCTCATAGAGACAGTAAAATAAATATTTCCCATATTGAAATGTTTAATGATATATATTAATTGTAAAAAGAACAACATAAAATTAAAAAAAACTAATCCATAAAAACCAAGTTTTTATTATATACTCCCTTTCTCATTGAATCAGGTTTCGGGCCTACTGCACGCGTCGGGGTCATTACTCATTTGTATTGATTCCAATTTGAAAAAAAATATTAAAATTTCGAAAAATCCAAAAATATACTATAATTATTTTAAAAAATTTAAACGAAAATCATCATCATCACGAGTCTGCCTGCAAAGTTTCAGCTTGATTGGATTACGGAAAAACGGTTAAAATCGATCCAAAGTTTTTTCGGCAGACAAAAAACCGCAGACGCAACGAGTTAAAAGAAAGGGAGTAATAATAATAAATATTCTACAAATAACGCACATAAAACGAGTTAATTGTTTGTATGAAATATGATCAAATAACATTTCTCGCTCCTGTCATATGCAACAAAATTAATTGTGTATTGTACGAGCATATTGAATGAATTGTTTGCTAAAGAATGTCGTCAGAATTTTAATAAAAAATACACCGAACGTATTTTTAAATCGAATTTTATTATTGAAAATACGTACTGCTACAGCCCAGGAAAGGCTTGTCAGTTTTGAACGGGAATTTTTTATTCAATGGTTCATATTTTTAAGAATAAACAGACGCAATAGAGAACCATCCATTATTTTACATCGACTACATGGTCTATTATTAGTTCCGACACATTCTCCTTACATTATTCGAGTTATGGAGTCAGTTTGTGTTGAACTCAATCGGCATAATAATCAATCCGGCTACACGGCAAGGCGGTTGGTAAACGAGTGCGAGGCCCGCCCGTAGCGTTTGTGCTGTTACCGCGCCTGGAAAACAATACATGAGTACATTACATTCAGTAGATTCTAACATTTTTATTGAAAAAATTATAATAGCGTTTACATTGAACAAGTAATAGATTAACTACTCGTATCTGTCTTCGATTTCAAATTTTGTTATGTTTCACTGCAAAAAAATGATGCCTTGCGAATAACAAATTATTTATGAAAAAATCTAAAAATCCATAAGAAATAGTACTTGGCTTGTTAAACGAAAAATTTGAGACTACCATATCTGTTGACCATGATGCAGCGAACTGAAAATAGTCGCGTTGACCTAGAAATTCTAAATAGAACGTGTGCACTATTCCATAGTTTTTGCCGCTTCACACAGACAATTTATTCGCTTTATAACTAAAATTTAATAAAGCAAAACGGAAGACTAAAAATCGTATCTGTTCAGTATGTATCTAATTATAGGTCGACCACAATCAAAATACCATTTCCTAGCTTTGTCCGGTAAGAAGAAATCGGGGGAAAGTTGCCTGGCAAGTCCATATTACAAGCCTCAATATGATATTCCAAATAAATAAATATTTTTTAGTTTAAAAAAGGTTACTTACTACAAATTACTATCAGCGACAACTATTTTCAAAACACCTTTCACTTTATCTTCCACCGATAATCTTTTTCGCTGTTTTTCTCAATCTTGCATCCATAGAATATGCTTTCTTATTACATAAACTCATTTACTTGTAACACGACGCATAAATTATGATAAATGTCTTATTACTATTAATGAGGTGGTCATCGAGGATCCGGGTTTAATCAGGCCTGTACAAGACATCCTGTATGATATCGGAAGGAAACTACAATCAGCTTATCAACTATTAATTAAGTTGCTGTCTCTGGCGATATCTGATTCAGCTAATAAGGTATCCAGTCTATTGTGTAATATTCTCTTACAGTCGCTAGATAAGCATTAATTAAAAACTTTTCCATTTCATTTTCTCTTTATTATTTTTATCATAATCACATGTAAGATTACACCCGCATTCAGTATTTTCTAGCATAAAAATAGATAATTTCTCAAAGAAGGCAAACATTTTTTAGTTTAACATATCAATTTTAAAAAAATGAATAAAAAATAAGTGAGTAAATAAATGGAATACATCTATACCTATAATACTCAATGTCTGTCTGTCTGTTCTCTATACACATCAACATCGTTTGTTTGATTCGATTCAAATTTTGCAAACTTATGCTTTAAGACTCGGCGGGTAACATAGGCGACATTTTCTTCCTATTATTTTACCCCTTTCCTTCCCCCTGATATATTTTCGATGCAAATCTGTACCGTTCAACCGATCGGACTCAAAATTTAAAAACTTATTCTTTAGGACTCGGGGTAACATAGGCGACATTTCCCTCCTATTCTTTTACCTCTTCCTCTCTCTCTGATGTATTTAAGATGCAAATCTGTACAGTTTGACCGATCGGACTTAAAATTTGGAAACATATTCTTAAGGACTCGGCGGGTAACATAAAATACCCCCCCTATTATTTTACCCCTTCCCATCTCACTGATATATTTTCGATGCAAATGTATACGGTTGGAATCGAACCTTTGTTTTTCCCCACAAATTTATTTTCAACTTAATTCTTAACCCATGCAACGCCGGGTACAAACAGATTGTATACCTATAAAGGTACAGTGTGTAACAGCGCTAGTCCACAATACTTTAAAGATGGATTTTTGCCTTGCTTATGAGCCGAAAATGAAAAGCAACCATGAAACATTTTCAACGGTTATGGAAATATGTTATATCAATGTGTGCATTTTTTCAATATTTCTGACATACAGCAATCGCGAGCACTCTGTGACATCGAATATTTAAGCACATTGAATAGTACCTATATCATTATCTTATCTGAATCGATCCAATGATCCCTCATGACTAAGGATCGTGATGCTTTTTTTTTATTCTTTTTTTTATATATTTATTAATTTTTTTTTAAATATTTATTACATTAAACATATGCCAAACTGCACAGAAGTTTTACGGCATGGTTGCCTTCAATATTTGACAATAATTTTTATTTTATAATGAAGATAGTAGGTCATTATCGAATGTTGCATATTTTTTTAAAAGTGATACATGATATGTAATTATAAATTAATTAATGTAAGATTAGGTACATAGATTTAATGTATATTATTTTAGCTTGTACTTTTTTGAAACCAATGGAGTTTTTTTTCTTGCATCATCTCAAAGAATTTTTTATCTAATTTATTAAAGATTCTTGGCACAATATATTCTCTTTTCCTTTCGCCATACATGTTGTTAGTGATTGGTATTCTCATTGTTCGTCCTGTCGATCTGGTTGCATAGTGTGTATATTTCTAGTATTTTACTTTTTGGTCAATTGGTAATATTTTGCATACTTTGATGTATTATAATCATCCTTATAATCATCCTTGTACATACATTTAGTTCTATTATCTACCATAAGTTTTAGGAATCTTAATTTGTAACTGTTTGATTTTATCAATGTATGTTTTATAGGTAAGACCATAACTGCTCACGCCATAACTGATAACCGAGTCAACCATCGCGAAGTAAAGAGAGTACAGTGTGCCCCGAGAGCTACATAATCTTAGCATGTGAAATGCACTTAGCATGGATCTCAGTTTTTTACAAATATTATCAATATGTTGTTTCCAATTAAAGTGTTTATCAACTATTTAACCTAAATAAGTATATATGGTTCCACCTCTTGGATTTTTTCATAGTTGCAGGTTGTTGGATTTGTATGGTTGGTATGTAGGCACTCGTAGCAATGTCCAATGAGATTAATTTGAACATTTTTTGGTGTGGCTCGCGGGGACCGGATATGTAAATACTGAGTTTTTTTTAGATTTAGTATGACGTTGTCATGTGCCCATTTTATTATATTGGTCAAGTCACTTTGGATGTTGTTTTCTATTGTTTTCGCACAATTGTCAGCATATAGGATGCATGTGTCGTCTGCAGACATAAGACGAGTAGCTTGTTGGTCTTGTGGTTAGGACACTGGCCTCGTGATCCAAAGGTTGCGGGTTCGAACCTCACTCCAGACTAGCAAGTTAGTCCTATTTTTATAGTACAAGCGTTTAGCTTAGTTTGAAAATAGTAAGAATATTGATGTGACACGTATTCCGTGTTCACATCTCTATTTTTAAAAAAAAAAAAAAAAATTTTTACAGTATTTTATTACATTGGCCAGGCTATTTACATGCATAATATAGCACATAACATCCGTTCCTGGACCTTTTGCTATACTCATACTGTCAATGCATTTAATTATCTCATTCAGTGTTATTTTATTTATTCTTATCGATTTATCCACTTCGGTCACATATGTCCGCCTATTAAGGAACTTTTCTTCGCATTTATGTTTTATACCATCAATTTCTTCAGAAAAGGTTTTAGCAAAATTATTACATATAGTTTCGATTTCAATATCCATGTGCTTAAGTATATCCATGTCGACATTTTGTTTCTGTCTCCCCGTCCATTCATTTATATTTTTCCAATTTTTTTTTATAATTTCCCGCATTTTCTTGTATGATTTTTTGGCGGTATGTATTTTTTGTTTGGTTTATTGCTTTGCTTGTTTTATTTCTGAAATTTGTATACTGTAAGCGATGCATAATATTATTTGGAGAACTTTTCCATTTTCTATAGAGCTGATCCTTAGTTCTAATCATAGTTTTTAGTTCTGATGTTATCCATTGGTTTTCGTATCTTGATTGGGATGTGATGTACTCTTTTTTAGCACTAATGTACACCTTTTTAAAACAAATTGCCAATCTTTCGTATATTTCATTTGGACACTTAATGTTTTCTATTTCATTCCAATTAATTTTTTTGTAGTTCCTCTTGAATAATTCTTCTGTCAAAGTATTCAGCTTTCACTTTTTTATCTTCCCTTTCGTGTTCTGCGTTTAACGTTAGTCCAGTGATATAATGATCAGCAATTTTTTGTTTTGTTGTAACAGAATTTATATTGTGTTTTTTATTTCTAATATATATATGATCAATACAGGACCACACATTTCTATTATCTACAACTTCATCTCGGGTAATACTATTTATTAATTTAATTAAGCCATTTTCAACTAGCATGTTTTCATAATTAAAGACATGGGTATTATTTTGTTTGAGAAGGTCTATATTTATATCTCCGGCTAGGATAACATCTTGATCATCTGGAATTCTTTGTATAATTGTGCCTAGTTCATTCATAAATTTGTTTTTATTTGTATTGGGTGGTCGATATATCGATATTAAATTAATACCTTCTTTCCATATTTCAGTGTCCCGCTTATGATTTCACCAGTGTCTAGGTGTTCAATTTTTTTTTCAAACTTATATTTTTCTTTTATGTATATAATGATTCCCCTTCCTCTTCTGTTTTTTCTCGTATGAGCATACATATTATATCCTTTTATGACCTCCCAATCTCCTGATTATTCTCCTTCATCTTTATCGGAATCTTGCATATCTTAGTTCTGTCACCAGGGAAGCGCCTGTAGCTTTTTCTTCTTCCTCTCAATAAAACTTCGGTTGGACAGTCCAACCGAAGTATGATTTGAAAGAAAAATGATATTTTACCACACTATACGATTTAATTTATTCTAATTCTTTTTCTTCTTTCTTCTTTCTTGTTTTCTTCTTTTCTTCTTTTCTTCTTTCTTCTTTTTAAAATTGAATATACATTTTAAGCATCAACACTGATTTAAGACATTCTAGTAAAAAAACTTTTAATTTAATCACATAAACAAAAAGAAAAAAATAAAATAAAAATCAGTATTTATTGTTAAGAATTGATACGCAGAACTAGATTACTGGATATGATGGATCGTGTAGCGAAGCTAAAATGTCAATCGGCAGGACATGTTGCAAGGCAAGATTCTATAAGATGGACTCCCAGAGTTCTGAAATAGGGACCTTGGGAAAATAAAAGAGGAGTCGGAAGACCTCAAAAGAGATGGGCTGACGATATAGCCGCTATGGGGGGGGGGGGGAAGAAATAGCTACAACTAGCAAATAACAAGGAAGGATATGGAATAGGCCTATATCCAGCCCTGGAGAGATGAAGGCTGAAGAAGAAGAAGACGAAAAAGTTAATCCAATGGTCATTCACAAACACAGAAGCGTATCCCTTTTCCGTATCATATTATATCATATCATTTTGACTTAAAATTACAACATTTTTCATGGAGTTAGTGAGAAAATTTGCATTATGTGTTTTTCACATACTTGGAGATTTTGACCAAACGCGATTAAATTCGTTAGTAATTTTGGCATGTACGTACCGTACGTTATATATTATAGAGAAAATATTCATTATGTGTTTTTCACATACTTGCAGATTTTGACCAAAAGCGATGAAATTCATCGGTTATTTTGTCTATGTGTGTGCGGCAAGATATATTGTTATAATTTTTACTAAAAATTAGAAAATTTTTCGTGAACTTAGTGACAAAATTTATCTTTCCATATCATATTATATTCTCAGATGCACAGATTTCACAAATATTCCTTAATTTTCAAGTGATCTGGTGACTGAATGATACGTCACATGTACGTCATCACGGACACAATCCTTTGCAAAATGAATGTGTACTTAAAAAAAATTTAACGTTCGTAAACTTCAGTGCCTGCAAAATTATCTTGAAGAGCAGAGAAACGCATAAAAATATTAAGAACTTATATTTTACACATGCCCGTAGATAAAATTATTTGACGGTACAATAAAAGTCTTTATAGACACAATATAAAAAGTTTTTTCATTTAATGGTTAAACTCTGAATTTCTTATTATACTCCTAGATTTTTCATATTATGCATAGAGTATAGAAAAAATTTTCTTGTATATACAAGAATATACATTTTAAGCAGTATCATTGATTTAAAACATTCGTGTAAAAACTTTTAATTTAATCACATAAATAAAAAGAAAAAAAAATCAGCATCTGTTTCGGTTACTACATCAGAATACAACGTATAATAAAATTTAAAAGTAAAAATTAAAGTCATAAATGTAATAAAAGTATAAAAACATAAATAATAAAAAAAAATACAAGGAAGTTGAATAACTAATTAGAGATTATTATGAAAACAAATTAAAAAGGTAACTATTCGCAAAGAGGATTTGGTTAATTCTAATATTTGATTTGCTACTAACACTTTTTCTAATTTCTAAAATGAACAATCTATCTCTTGGACTTTAACTCTTATAATATGTTGTTTCTGTAATACATTTAAAAAAATTCATGTCATACGTATAGTTTGTTTCCAAAAAAATAGTGCATCTTTTTATTTTTAATATCAAAATTAATTTATTTTTTTCTGTTTCTAATCATACACTTCTTCGCCAGGCAATGATGCTTGAAGGATATTCAGTCCTTAGCCCACTTGGCGCTCTGAATTCAATTGATAAAATTAGAAGTAAAAGCATTACTATCCAACTGACAAGATTTAGATTCACGTTTTTGTAACTGATGTTAAAGCCAGAACTTAAATTTAGATAAAATACTTCTAAAGTAAAAGTTTTTATAATATTTATAATATTTACTAGAACTTACGATTTTTTGTATAAAATGTGCCGTTTAATAATAGTGTGGTATCCGGCGCTGCAGGATTAATCAAATAGACGATCCGCACAGTCCGACATCCGTTAGTAGATATATAAAACACTACAAGAAGACACACACCTTGCTTTCGACACGGTACTGCAATCCAGTATTTAACATAACACAAACTTGGAGACACCCTGACTTCGGTACGGTATTGCAAGGTAATACTTAACCTACACTTCAACACTCACTCATCACATCAGCCCTGATGATGGACCCTGCAATGGGATCCGAAACGTTGGCCAGAGAGGTCACACACACACGGCAGAATATCCCAGAAAACTATACACAGAAGATATATTAAAATTATTTTGATCTCTGACTTAATTGATTTGATCTCATTAGCAAAAAAAATATTCCATACGGTATATCATAGAAGTAATGCCATTTAAGACGAAAATAATAAACTTTTTCAATTAATTAATTCCCTGGCAACATTAGATCATCTCCACTAGTAGCGCGTGTCATGGAGAAGCACCTTTGCGGCAAAACACATAACCCCGCCATTTCGAAATTTTCGAAATATTTTGTTTACGAAAAATATCAACCAATCTTTGCCGTAAATATTAGTAGTAAAACTCTCATCTAATCTCATCTTCTTCCCCTTACCCTTATTCGGGTCGGGGACCCACTGCGTGGACAAGGCGCCTCCATTCGTTCCTGTCTTGCGCTGATTGTGCTTCCGTCCATTGTATTCCCATCCTTTCCTTTCACAGTTTCTAGGAGTTGCCTCGCCCAACTATGTCTGGGGCGGCCCACTGGACGTCTACCCTCAGAAAACGCACTCAGTATTTTCCTAGGAATTCGGTCATCAGACATTCTTAGTACGTGCCCAAGCCATCTCAGTTGCGATTTTTCTATGAAGAGTAGCAGTGGCTTAATGTTTAGATCGTTTTGAATCGTTGAGTTTCTTATTCGTAATCCCTGTCACTCCTCTCAAGTACTTCATTTCGGCCGCTTGGACTCTAGAGCGTGTTCGTTCGTTTAACATCCACATTTGGTGACCGTACGTAAGCGTCGGGTGGTAGTAAAACAATTTTTATGTCCAAAAACAATTTTGAATCCCAATAATAATAATTTCGTTCTCTATCTATCTATCTGTCTGTAACTTCTTATAACGTCCGTTACTTTTTTTCATTTTAATTTTATTTATTCATTTTCTAAAAAATATCCCACAACCCTACGTCATTTTTGATGAGTTACAGCTAGTTCAAATATATTTTTTGATGCCTCAAGTTGGTGCAGTCCCTTTATAATATTAGTTGTCAGGCCTCTACCTGACCCACCCCAGAAACACAAAACGTTACAAATGCAGATGTTTTCATCTTCAATATTTTAGCACCCCGATTACATTTGACACCGCATTTCCTCCCCAAATTGTCTGAAACTGATACATTTTTCGTGGATTTTTTCTCTCTAATCGGCTGCCATACTTTATCCGAAATATGAAATAAGAATTTTCCCCGGAGAAAGGATTTTCCTGGGCGGGGGTGAGAAAGGTTCTGAAATAACACTCAGTAATTTTGATGGGCGAATGAAAATTCTGCGAAAGCGGGGTATCGATTTTCCCAATCGGCACACAAATGCCGGAAGGCTGAATTCACCCCGTCAGCTCTCCATGTTAATTCGTTAAAAATTGCAAAATTGCCTCGAATTTTTTTAATAACACTTAAATTTATTGCTTCTTCCTCCATCTGCGGTTTCCTTCTTGTAGACTTTGTAAATGGAAACCAATTCACCTCTTTTATATTGACAGGTAATTTTTTGAAAGCTTTGTAAATTTTTAATCACAAGAAATACAAATACGAGTAGAAATCTGTATTTTTTTAATTCGTTGAGAACACGAAAGTAGCAAAATCATGTGAATTTCTCCCGCTCTTATATATTTGTTCAAGGTATGTTCGTTGAATGGATAGGGCACAAGAAAAAGATATTATGCTGCTTAAATATCATTATTGCCTTGTTATAGAAATTAAATTAATCTTTAGATTTTTGTAATACTTTCGTTCGTTAGAGTGAGGTCGCAGTAAAAACATCTATGCAATTTTCACAAGCCTGAGTGCTTTACAATGTGTTTTTCTATGTTATTTTTTGGCATCCAAGCGTTCATTTTTAAATATATTGTCATGGGATCATGGCCGCGGGAGACAAATGAAATAAAAAAATAATTGAAATTTTTTTTATCACTTAAAGTCACTGGACACCAATTTCATTACATCAAAATTCGTAAATTCACTGTAATCGTCACTAAAATATTCGCAAACGCCTTTTAAATACATCTCATAATTATTGTCGCTGATAATCGAGGTGATAGGCATACTTACACGCCGTGGCATGGTTCGTTTTTCTGTGAACTTTTATGTCGCGCTGTAATCCGCTTGCTTTTATACATGAATTTGATTTCGCGATGTCTCGAGAACGTTCTACTAGTCTTTCTATATTTATAGTGATTATAAGAAAAGTTTATTCATTATAGAATCATGTGGAACATTTAAGAGACTTCAATAGCACTTTCGTGACAATATATAATATATTTTTTTATTATATGGATCTATTTAATTCTCAAAGTAGATAATATATTATTTCAAATTATGATTATCATACCATTGCATTGTTTTATAAACGAATGATGAATTATAGTACAGTAATATGCATTTAACGGATCTAAATACTCAAACTATAGCTCATATTATGGTGAATATAATCTTCATCTTCTTCTACCCTTCGGTTCGGTCAAGTGCTCGTGATCGTCCACTAGGGTTGACCTAAAAACTAATTTGCATACTGCCAACTTTCACGACGCAGCACGGAGATAGCCTTTAAAGAAAAAAAATCAACCTGGCAACGTGTGAGTAGGGCCGATATGGGAGCTTTCGCTCAAAAAACGGTCCTTGGAATGAATTGCCAACTCCGCTCGCTGGCTAAGCTCCGCTTTTCTAAGTACGGGATAATACAGGGATTGTGCTACCTTTTTTGCGGCTGCTAACCTCCTATCCAATTTACTTTCTTACTTTCCATCCTGAGATGTGAGTATAATAAAATTTGTAAAATGTAATAAAATAATATGTGTCATTTATTTTACAAAAAAATCATTGTATGTAGACCGCTTTCCATTTAAGAAACACAATCGAACAAGTATGTGTAAGCCGTGAGTACCAGGCACATTGTTTCATTGTGTTGGTGTTTATACCCGTAAACACTAATACAACGAACCAACGTACATTAAACGCACGGCTCTTACATACTAATTCGATTGTCTTTCTTAAATGGAAATAGGCCTACCTACTATACAAATAAATTTTTAAAAAGTACAAAGAGTTTTTATTTTCCAAAAATAATTTAAATCAAATATATGCATCACAATTTTTCTTAACTACTTTTTGAATGATAATATTTTTTTCAAAGCAAGTAAACACTTTATGATTTTACATTATATAAAATGAAAAATTCAATTTAATACTTAGTTTTGAACTACTATATATTTATATTTATCACCTAGTTTAGGTTGGTCTCAACCTTCATCAAGACTAAAACTAAAACAACCGAAACTAGTTGACGAATTTATTTACAAAATTTAGTATTTAATTTAATTTTAAATTTGATATTATTTTTGTTTCATCTTTTATTAACCCTGGCAGTTTTCCATATATCTTCATCCCACTGCGCACAACTAAATTTTGCGATTTAGTTTTCTTTCTAAAAGGTAAGTCTAGTTTCATGTTAAATCGTGCGCAGTGATCATAATCATCTTGGTTTTTTATTTTAGTTTTCTTATGAATCCAAAAGTGATTATTTAAATAAATTATTTTATAGTTTGATTATTTGATGATTTTATGCATTTTGATACAGAAATTAATGAGCTTAAGCAATCTTAATTATTTTAAAAATGCGTCACTCTACATAGCAAGTAACAGATCTTGCAGAGGGATAGAGAGATAGACAACGGAATTATTATATTTAGAAGCTGGATTATCGGATGTAGGATTGTAAGGATTTTATTGTAGTATAGATTACAGGATGTAAATGCAAAATCCGTACTAATAATAATTAACGATAGAATTTTGTAACTAGTTGTTATTTTTTTATTTTTATGTTATTTTTTCCTTTTTTCTCCCTTATTTTTTCTCTGCCCCGTGTCCATATGTAATATTTCTGGATTCTTTTATATATCATATACTATCTGTTTATACTCGACGTTGCTCGGGTTTAGGATTTAGATTAAAAGGGGAAATGTTACCCGTCGGGTCCTAAAGTACATGTGTGCAAAATTTGGGTCAGATTAGTTAAACTGTGTAGATATATACAGAAAATATAACAGGAGGGAGGGGTGGGGTAAATAAGGAGGAAAAAATGTCGCGTAATAAATATATATACACAAAAGGGTCAGATCGGTCAAACGGTACAGATCTGCACGGAAAATATATCAGGAGGAAGGGGAGGGCGAGTGGTAAAGAGAAGGGGAAAATGTCGCTTAAGTTATCCACAGGGTCCCAAAAAATAAGTTTGCAAAATTTGGGTCAGATCGGTCAAACCGTGTAGATTTGTACAGAAAATATATCATGGGGAGGGGTTGGGAAGGGGAGGAAGGAAATAAAATTTTGGGTTAAATCAGTTGTACGGTACAAATTTTAATGTAGAATATATCAGGTGGAGGGAGAGGCCCGCCAGGTCCTAAAGGATAAATATGCAAAATTTGGTGCAGATCGGTCAAACGGTGTATATTTGTATTGTGAACAGATAGACAAACATTTTATAGGTATAGATATACTGTTTTTACAAGTACAGCTATACTATTTTTGTCCATACTTGTTTTATTTCAACAAATAAAATAAGAAAAAAGAAATAAATAAAAAATAAGATAAGATAAAATAAAATAAACGTGTTATCGTGTTCTCAATAATATTTTACGGAATGGACGCATGGATGCTTACTAAACAACTATATTAAGGCTTCTTGAAACGTACGAGATGTGGATCTAAAGAAGAATACTCAAAATTAGCTGGATGGATAGAGTTAAGAATGAAGATGTTAACATCTTTAAAGATTGGACGAATAAAGAAAAAAATAGCAAAAAAAAAACATAAAACCCCAATATCTCGCACATGTGCATGAGACATCCAGGGAAGTGAAAGATCTTGCGCCTTATAATGCAAGGAAAGATTGCCAGAATTCGGGGCCCTGGAAGAAGGCTAACATCACGGCTGAAAAATGGGAGAGAATGGTTTGGACAATCTACTGTAGAGCTACTCTGTTATAAAGTGATGACAGCCAAAATGATAGCAAACTCCTGCTAAACGGATAAGGCGCAAAAAGAATATGTGTAAATTTACACTGTTAAATATAAAATATTAGTATTAAAAGTGTAAAATATTAGAACTGTGAGATTAACTATCTTAAAGATAAAAAAATCTAATCCATAAAAACTAAGTTTTTATTATACTCCCTTTCTCATTTGTATTGTTTCCAATTTGATATTCTATTAACGTATTCCTCTTGCCTTAAGTTCATGTGGAAAATCTATTCCATGTATATTTAAAATGTAATAATTGGTATAGGGGGGCACGGCGTCGGCAAAACAATCTGATTGGACCCATGGCTCGAGACAGACTAGTTGAAACAGGTTTTGCGCCTTCTCCAAGCGTCGGGCTCCTTTATCATTTGTATAGTTTCCAATTGAAAAAAACCGTTAAAATTTGGAAAATCCAAAATTATACTATAATTAAATTTTTTTAAAACGAAAATTTGTTAAATCAATTTTATCCTATTTTAGCCACGAGTCTGACTGCAATGTTTCAGCTCGATTGGATCACGGGAAAAGGGTTAAAAATCGATTCAAAGTTTTTTCGGCTACGAGTTAAAAAAAAGGGGTAAAGAGATAATCAAACACCCAACCGACCTAGGTCACCCATATATTTTTTCCTAGTTTGTTATTTATTAACTCTATTATGACAATAAATGCGAAGAAGATTACTATAACTGAACACATTTTAAAAGCAATAAGCACGTAGATTGCGTACGGAAGATTTAATTTATATGCTGTTGGGAAAATTGTAAATACCTACATTCGTCACGTTCCATCGTCTTCTCTTACCGCTTGGAAATCCCTTCATCCCTCCCCGGCCCTGTGTTTATTATTCAAGAAGGCCGACCAATTAGGGCTGACAGGGCCCGCTACACACTTTCAAATTAATTACACTTCATCTGCTTTCAATTCGTTTGAGAAAAATCCAGAACGAAGAATCGCTAAATCGGAAGGTTAGATCATTTTTTATCTGGAAATGTTTCAGCGAAGATTTCTAACATTTAATTTATCTCCGTCGCTCTTGTGATTCATCAAATTATTAAATATTAAACCTTTTATCACTATTTTTAGTAAGTATTTAGGTATAAAATATAGCTAAACAAATCTCTCATTTTTTTCCTTACGTCTCTAACAGAGCTTTAATATTGAAAGCACGTTAAGTCCCTTTGACGTTTTTTGCTACTTATAACTAAAAAACAGGACCTAAATTAGTTTACTCGGTGAAAATTCTTTGTACTGTTTGTTTTTTTCAATATACAAACACTACCAAAAATACAATAATATAATTAAATATTTTTTTAGAAGTCTTAACAAAAAAGTAATTATATAAAAAAAGATAACCTTTCTCTAAGCGCAAGATTATATATCTTTTTGGAGACGTACAGCTTTAACATTTATGTATCTTTAAGGTTTTGAAAGTTAAAAAAATACAGGTAATTTCAAATAATATTAAATACGTAAAAAACTATATTTTAGGTATCACCAATCGGATTCGGACCCATTGCTTCTTAAACTAGTAACTACGAAATATGGAAAAACATGCCAATGGGCATTAAAATGGGGATGGATGTTTGACTGGCTGGGAGTAATAAATGGTGAGGTAGAGACAGATGGTATAGTCAATAGAAACATATTTAAGGTACTATTGCAGGTTAGTTATTTTTGTTTATTTATTATGCATTCGTGACTATTTATGGACTTTCTTACAGATTATTTAATTAAAAAGTTCATGTATTTGTAGGGACTATGCTGGCGATGTCTATAGTATTTCTCGGGAATTAGTATACATCAGCAGCGTGCAGTGAGAATATTGAAGCTAACGTTTACGTTATCATATTACATTTTGAATAAAAATGAAATAAAATACATATCTCATAACATTCCTATCATAATCTTTATCATGGTATTAATATTTTATTGTACAATAATATTCTGTCTGAGAAATATTTAATTTCTTTTTTTTTCCAAAATATATGTTTAGGTAAACGTCTTTCCTCAATGTTCTCACTGCATGCGCTTGGTATACATTATTATGTATTTTATTTATATTTAGCTCAGTTTTAAAATGTATACAACTCTCAAAAAAAATATAAGTGTACAAATCACCGTTTTATCTGTGTATTCGCTTTCGCGTTAGCTTCCATGATTTACATGTATTATCTATCATTATAATGCAAATCTTCAATGCATAGGGACCCGGTCAATCTCATGTTATAGCGAATGTCGTTCGCGATGCTTCCAGCATCCAGTGGACCATCCAAGACTCTTCTAGAAATTTCAAATTATCTGTAAGTGGTATAGATTGCTGTAATCTCTGGCTGGTAATATGAACCTACGTATGCGCGAATAATGATAGGAAAAAATAATGATGCGTGCAATAGTTACATCAAAACAGAATTTGAATTCGAATGTACTTTTTGATACCTAAAATTGAAATAAGTATGTTCGATAGTAGAGGGAATGTTGAGAAAGATATAGAGAGGAGAGTGACTGCCGGGAATAGGGTGAACGGTGCTTTGAATGCAATAATTGTTAATAGAAATATGCCTACCGAGGCAAAACTAGCCGTACATAATGGAGTTCTGGTACCGACACTAATGTATAGAAGTGAAACCTGGAGCTGGCAGAAGAGGAACGAAAGTAGATTGAATGCAGTGGAGATGAGATACCTTTGACGTATGTGAGGCAAATCCATGTATGATAGAGTAAAGAATGAAGATATTAGGAATGAATGTATAGCTGAACGTAGCATAATACATAGAATAAGAATAGGGTCGCTCAGGTGGTTTGGGCATGTTGAGCGATTGAATGAGGAAAGAATGGTAAGAAAGATACATAATGCAGGTGTATGAGAGGGCGACCACGGAAAACGTGGCTTGACCAGATTAACTAGATACTGGAAGATGGTCCTGTTAGAAGCCTCAACACCCGTCGAGCTTGCATGCGAAGATGTATGAATTTAGATGAAGAGAAAGTTGTATGTCAGCACAGAAGAAGAGTATGGCGCTCTATCCTCTCTGCCTACCCCTACGGAAAACGGCGTGATGGTAAGTAGGTAAGATGGTAAGTAAGCTGATATAATTTTTATAAATTCGCCTACAAAGCGCGATATAAAAATGAGTCCCGTTTCTAGAACAACACTATAAATGTAGAGCGGCGTGACTTACGAACACAGGACCAGATAAAAAAGTAAAACAAGAACGAAAACACTTGTAAGTTATGTAGAAAGTACGTGATAGGAATCCGGGATCGTGTAAAATCGTGTAAACAATTTGTATACTGGTTTCATTAAGTGTCTGGATTTATGGGGGGAGAGTGGGCGAAAGGGACAGTGTAATTTGAAAAAAGAAACAAAAGGAGCGGTACTTTATTTAAATGCAGAAAAAATGTCCGCTTTGTATTCACGATGCCCGAATTGAATGTTCAAAGAGACCAGTAATTAACCGTGTGATGTTTTTTCGAGGCTGTGATTTTTCGTAACATAAACATGTAAATAAACCTTGTTCACTGCACATCAAAAATTCTCAAAATTTTTTAACTGATTAATTTTATCGCTTTTTTGAAATTAAAATTGGCGTACTTTTACATGTTC
This sequence comes from Agrypnia vestita, assembly GCA_016648135.1. NCBI lineage: Eukaryota > Metazoa > Arthropoda > Insecta > Trichoptera > Phryganeidae > Agrypnia > Agrypnia vestita. The sequence goes on along the minus strand of JADDOH010001360.1, from coordinate 104,123 downwards.
GAATTTCAGTTTTACATAAGATAGTAATAATAATGTCCTAGCGGTATACAAATCAAATTGTTGACTTTTAACAATATTTTTAATTAGATTAATGTCATGTGTCACGGCTGTGGCGGGCAAAGTAAACATTTAAAATTAAACTTTTTATTAATTTCACAAAGTCACGATCTTAATAATAGCACTGTTCTTAAATTCAACGTCTTTCTTAATTCCAATTTCCCCAGCCAATTTCTTAATTCGCATTAATTATTTTCGCTGCACTTTTATAACTCCTGAATAACTTGTCTCTCATATACTGATTCACCCTATTTAAATCGCTCATGTCAGCACTAGAAAACTTCTCACCCGCAGGTTGGCACTTCCTTAATTTAGTATCGCTGGAATCACTACGCGCCAGCAATACGCGACGCATGATTTCACTTTGTCTGTTGACTTGTCGCTGATAAATAAATCTGACACAAATGGTTGCGCAGTAGCCGGTCGATCTCTTTTTATAGATAATCGTTTTCTCGATGTTTCCTGACTTTATGAAAATAACCTAGGTGTTTATAAGATACGTGTGGACTAGACGAGAAATTTTAATATTGCGTTATTTCTTCTATTTTTATAAAAGTATTTTATAAAAGCACCTTAATAATACAAAGTTTTTTCATAATTGAGAGTATTAAATGAAAATGTTACCCTCCTAATTTTAGTTTTGCGAAAAACCAAATTTTTCCAAGTACCTACGTAATCAGTTGTAATATCACCCCCTACGCGGGAATGTATTTTTAAATTTTTTTAAAAAGAAAAAATTCCTCGCAAATTTCGGCACGATTAATTTTATAACTCATTAGTATAATGAGGGGTGTCAGGACTCTTTATCCTCTCCGGGAGGTAGAAAGGCCGTCTCAAGGATTTCAGCTAAATTGGCAAACACACAATTTCACCTTGTAAAAAAATATCGCGTAATTTAACGACATCCGTCTCCGTGACGCAGTGTTGGCACGGCATTTTTGTTTTTTTTTAAGGATAATTTACCACTTTATAATACGCGGCGCGTTTCCAAGGGAGCAGGCAGAGAGCTCCTGATTTTTAAGCAGGTATGTGTATTTAACCTTTAATCACTCACGTCGGGTCATTTGCAATTCAAATCTAAATATTTTAAAATTGTTAATTAATATGGCAGTTACTTTGTGGTGCAATGTAATTATTTTGAGTAACACAATAAATACGACAAAAGACTCGAAAATTTCCATATAATCTCATTAGAAAAAAGACGAAAAATCACAGACCTTATGACACTCCACAAAATAGTAAACAACAAACTAGACTCGCCCTCAATACTCTCGCAAATAGATATTAATATACCTGCCCAGTCTCTGAGATCCCAAACACTATTCCACACAACACCAACATAGGTTATTTCTCTCCTCTACCTAGAATGCTAAACCAGTACAACGAGGTAACGTCATGTAACCCCAACATTGACATATTTCACATGACACAACCTCAGTTTAAGAGAGAAATTATATCGCTCCTGACCGAAAATAGTTTGAGCGTGTAAGACGGACTCTTCGGAAATCAACCTAAACAAAAATTTTATAGCCACAAAGCGCGGGTACACATTTTCTGACTTAGTTGACCTGGGAGCCTACATGCCTATTATGTCGTGCGGAGAATGTGAACTTCGTTCATCTTGTAATCACTTACTGTAGTATACTTATATTGTATAATGTATTAATGTTTTATTTCAATGTATCATCGTAAACTGTAACTGTACTAATCACCTTGTCCTAAATGACTATCCATTAGGGTCATTCTGACCTGTCAATAGTCTTTAAATTAAAAAAAAAAAAAAAAAAAAACACAAAATTGAATATCGTAATGGATACGTTGAGTTAAGTTTATCCCAACTATTGTTTCGCAAGGTCTACACTTTTTTTGTTTATTGTTTATTTTCCTGCCTTATTGTTAGCTTATCGTTTTAGAATTTAAAATTATATTGTTACAGGAGTCGTTCGTAATTGAGTTCCAGTTAAAATAATTCGAGATTTTGTTGTGTTATTGAAATTGTGAACTTGTGAATACTCCACTTTAATAAACAAATAAATAAATGTGTATTTTAAAACTAATCTAAATACAGAGTTATTTTTATGTGATTCGGGGTGGGGTTTTGATTGACAGCAAATTTAACTGAAATTTAACTCAAATAAAATGCACACACTGCTCAAGTTACTAATCTTTCTGGCATTTTTTTTACGCTTCAACAGGCCAGGAGGCCCAATTACAGAAGCGACATATAAACGCAAACAATACATCCAGGCTTGAGTAAATCACATCGATTAACATTGTGACCTCACCGGGAATCGAACCCGGAACCCTCGGTGTGGGAAGCCAGTGTTATACCCACTACACTACGAGGGCCGCCCCTTAAGAGTTTAATCCTTCTTATCCTTCGGAAACCCTCGATTATGTGCGGTTCTGACGGTTAAAGAATCTCGTAGCAATACTATTCTACCTCTTTTCGTTAGGTTAGGTTAGGTTTGTTAAGGTAGGGTTAGACTAGTTTTTACTGCCTTTCTTTTAACTCGTAGCGTCTGCGGTTTGTTGTCCGCCCGAAAAACTTTGGATCGATTTTTAAACCTTTTCCCGTGATCCAATCAAACTGAATCTTTGCAATCAGACTCGATGATAAAAATGATCTAACAAATTTTCGTTTAAAAAAATTAATAATTATAGTGTAATTATAGTGTAATAAATATTGGAAACCAGATGCAAGCGTTCCATATGTAGATTTTAAATATTCCAATCAATAACTTTACACTTCTCTAGCAATTTGTCACATGAATGGATATAAAATTCATTGTTCATTTTTTCAAATGATTCAACTTTGCGTATCCAAACTTGATATGTAACTTCTTCCTATCTGTTCAATATAAATTTATTTGGACGCCAGCAGGTGGATAACGACCAACTTTTGTGTGAATACGATACGTTTTTTCCTGTCATTATTGAAGGGTTTTCACATTGTTTAAAATGAATGATTTTGATTGCGTTTTAACGATCATTTGATTGCCGAATAAAAATGATTCACTGTATATTTTTTATAAACCTGCTTGTGTGCATCATTAAAACAGTTTTCCAAAAGTATCAATGCATTAATTTACGTTATATTTAATATATAACGGATAATCATCCGTATTCTGAAAATAACAATGTCTGGATCTTTAAGATCTTTATCCCAACACTTAATAGACGATAATAAAAATTAAAAATGTCCAGGGCGGATTTTGTAATTCTACGACTCAAATACATTGTATTAAAAGATGATATAAGAAAGATTGTGTGTTATAAACGTATTAATTTCTTCATCCACAGCGTCCAGATGAAATATCATGGCTAAACTTGTCATGACCGCGTTACCGCGTATTCAAATCTTCCCATCTTGACATTTGACAAATAACAATTATCATCTTTCTCCCTCCCTCTATATCTATCTCATGTACAAAACTTACAGAAACAAACACCGACGTAAAGCTATGTCTCGTTTATTTTTAATTTTTATTATCATCTATTAAGTGTGAGGATAAAGATCTTTAAGATCCAGACATATCTGTCAAATGTCAGGATGGGAAGATTTGAGTACGCGGTAACGCCGAACGCGGTCATGATAAATTTAGCCATGATATTTCATCTGGACGCTGTGGATGAAGAAATTAATACGTTTGTAAGAAACAATCTTTCTTATATCATCTTTTAATACAGTGTATCTGAGCCGTAGAATAACAAAATCCGCTCTGGACATTTTTAATTTTTATTATCGTCTATTAAGTGTTGGGATAAAGATCTTAAAGATCCAGACATTGTTATTTTCAGAATCGGGCCGATTGCATGTCTATAAAATCCCCAAATCAAAAACCAATAAAAATCTTTCTGAAACATGTTTATTCATGGGGTATGTTTGATTCCATCTAGTTACTTGTTGGCAAACAGTATGACATATTGAACTTAATACATTAATTATAGTTTTATTTAATCAACCCAACTGAGCAGCATTATTTCATAATCGCACTAATTTCATAATCTTCACATGAGGATATTCTACTTGAATGGAACACTATACATTCGTCTTTTAGAATATTTGCACGTTTGTGATAGCACGTATTTACTTTCATGCTTAGTAGGTACATTCATGATACATTATCGCTGGTCGCTTATACTATGCACAAGTTGCCGCTTTCGCTAGTATCCGTTTCTATGGAATAGCATATCGTCACATTAAAAGTATATTTCGCAAAGGCGTCGTATCATTTATAAAAGTTTTGCTAATGAAGTCGGTAATTCTACCGTTTATTCTAGATCTTTCCCATATTTTCTAATTTATTCATTTAATAATCGATTATCTGTTATTCTTTATGTTTTTTTAATCGTGTGATAGGTATCACAAACAGATCATTCCGCATATTAAACCCGCGTTTTACATAAATCATGGTATTCTTTTAAATTAAAAAAAATTGTATACTAAAAAAAATAGATTTGTATGAAATAACTTGTGGAGATTGCGATGAAAGAAACAAACGGGTCAAATCTGGAAAAACCTTAGTTTTAGAATAAAAAAACATCACCGTAGAATTAATAATTATCTAGAATTTTCTTAACGCAGAACTAAAATGTAGCATTTTTTTGAGTGACAATTTTAAACTCCACACTCGATAAAGATACTTGATATTTCGTATGCATTCCAGGTGAGTAAGTCTAATGGAGTTTTATTTTATTTTATTTGGGAAACATACGGTACAATGTAATAAAAAAATTATATTATATCGAAAAAATATTCATTTAGCATTACCAGTGAAGTTTCCCAGAAGCTGGTAAAAAAACTTAGTAAAAAAATGATAAATAATATGTGATAAAAGTTTAAATTATGATAGGTAATAATTTCAAAGATTTAAATTACGATAATGCATAGTACTGGTGAGATCTTTCCACCTTAGGGTTGTTTGGTTCCTTTGTCAGTATCTAATTATTTTTTTGTATTTTCACCTAAGGAATGTTTTTTTGCATTTAAATACATTTTTTTACTATATTTCATATGTTTAGATTAAATGGTACAAATAATAATTTAACATATTTTTCTACTACCTCCATGAGGGTCAGAGACTCGTGTATAGAGAAAAAGTAGGTATAGGTTTGAATATTTCATAAAAGTAGCTAAATTATATAAATTTGCAGACAAAATGTATAAATATTGAATATAATGAATGTACATTTATATGCATTAATTATATTCAATACAAAGAAATATATGCCTAGTATTTTATAATAAGAATTTGTAGTGGCTTAGAAATTCTGTTTTTTTTAATGATAATATTGGGTAGTAAGTTGCAGATTTGGTGTGAATTGACATTTTCATGATTATTTTATGTGTCTAGTAGGTATATATATACCTACATGTTTTTCGGTTTGAATTATAAATTTATTCTGATCTTTTATTTCTCTGATTGTTTAGAGGGGGGATTATAAAAGAATTTAATACCAAGATAACTGAAATTATTTTGAGCTGTGCAAAATTTATATTTTGGTATATTAAGTGTATCTCTAAATTATTTTGATTGAAACAAAAATAGGGTGATAAAATAAATAATATTTATAAAACTCAAGTAGAGTAAACAGCAAAATTCTATCCACTTGCATGTAGCAATTTTGTAGCATTCATAATAGTGATTCACTTTTAACTCTTAAAAGACTGTGCTAAAAAAAAACTTTGGGGACGGTGGAGTAACACAGCGTTACCTGATTAAAAATCGGCATAGTTTTTAATATGTGATAAAATATACATAAATACGATACAGATAAGACTTTTAAGAGGTCCCTTTATATAATTATGTAAGGTAAACATACATATTTGCATTATTTTAGTAAATTACTATAAAATTTTGGCAAATCGAATTTGCGCGCGCTTCCACCAACGTTTCATTAGCAACTGAATACAACGAAGCGGTCACCAGCTCGCTTCAGTCGCCTGTACTCCGTTTTTGTCTAACACGTGTTACCCGACTCTACCGTACCCTTTCTATATTGTTTTTGTTTTCGCCGAAACCCAAGCAACAGCCATCTCTGTCCTACATGAAATGTATAGTATTGTCGAGCTCTTTCTTGCTCGATTTAACTGCGATGTACAATATTCTGCTCTCTCTTGCACACTGGCCGAAAATACGAGAATAATGAATAAATATTTTTTAATTAAAAAAATTCGTACATTCCTAACAGTTTAATTTAGTAATTTTGGTGTGAAAATGTCTATTCGATGATTACAAAAAATGTGAAGTTTTATTTTTCGTAAATAAGGTAGATATTTCATATTTTGTATGACAGGTAGACCTCCGTTACATCACCGACACACAGGAGTTAAAATTCTTTTGGATTAAATATGAGTTATCCTATTTTATTTATACAAATTTTATACAAGCAATATTGTAAATATATAGTCTCAACCCCTCTCTAACAAAATACCGATATCAAATATTCGGTCAAAATTTTCGTTAATTTGCTCCACATCTATTTGCATTTGAACCAATCGAAATAAACATATCTGTTACACCAAATAATGGCAGCCATGGTTTTCAATGTGTAATTTGTTTAACGTTGTTTAACGTTGTTTAACGTCATTGCAATTTGTTTAACGTTTAAACGCTGTTTTGTTGATAGTTAGATTGCTAGTGAAATACACATTCATCGGATGGATGATAGAATTGCATTGAACACATAACCGCTCCATTTCGACATCAGTGAATGGACACCCACCGCATCCCCAGGATCCCACATCGGTTCTACTCATATGTCGCCAGGTTGACAATATTTTCATAGTGTAAAGGGCGACGTCGCAAGGTTCGGGCCGAGAAGTCCATTCACTGTTCCTCCTCCAGAGCTCAACATAATTTCTTTATTTATTTTCAAAAAAATACAGGAAATAATATTATCAAAAATACAAAGTATAAAATTTAAAATAGAATGGAGGCAAGGTTGGATTTAGTGGGAAGGGGAGACAGTGAGGGATAGGTAGAAAGGATATCAGAATACTCTCCCTATAGAGGAAGGGATGAGACTGTCGACTATAGACCGGTGGACGTCTGGACTGAACTGTCCCGTTTTCTGTTTTGCTCTTTTCGACATCAGTGCAGTCGTCATTATCGACATCGATGATATGCATTCTATATTTTACACCGAGTGCACATGCAGATAAATAATTATTGATTTTTCAATAGCCAACCGCATTTGCTGGAATTTTACGCGCGTATTAGTTAAAATGTTTTAAAATACTCAATTTTTTAATTTCATTGATTTCAGGAATATTTTGGGAATAAAACACAATAATCTTATTATAAAATATGAATACCCATGTCATTGATTTACTTTAAGTTTTTCTTACAATAAAATTATGTTACTTTTTTTACTTTATTTTATAACTTAAGATTGTAATAAAATATCGAAATGCTATTTACAAGAAAATTCTAATAATTGGCTGAGCTATAGCAATTTGAAGCTAACGCGGCAGGCAGATTTTTAATCAACTTTTATTATTTTTTTTCGTTTATCTCGAAATTTACTTTAATTTCTAAAATTTAAAAAAAGAACTATTAAACTGATATTATTGAAATTTTGTACACATCTTACTTGTAATTTTATCTAGAATTTGACAAAAGATTTGGTATAATGCGCTGTTTGTTTTTTTTATATTATTAATTAATTTTTTTACTAAGCATAAAAGGGAATTATTTTCACACCGTTCTTATTTAGGTATTTATTTATATATTTTTTTCGATGAACAGTTGTTGTTCTTAAAGAAGGATTCCACTATAGTAACATAATATTTACATTAAATCATTTTATTTTTACCACTTTAATATATAGAAAAAAATACCAACGTGTTTGGAGAACGATATTCTCATCTTCAGGAAAACTATAAAACCTTTTTTATGTGTGTAATATTTACGTCAAAAAATTACATTTAAATGTGTTTTTAACGCAGGAATATTTTGTAACGTAGGACCATTCTTATTATTTAGAAGTTCGTATACCAAGGAAAATTGTGTAGGCTTTCTTATACGTTTGAACGTCATACTTTTGTATCATAATGTAGCGAGATGGTGAATCAGAAGGAACTACGCACTGTCGAAATCTTTCGAAGACTTCACAACACTCTGGAATTGACTAGGATATTCTCGTAAGCACTGGAAATATCTAGTGAATACTAGAAATGTACAGAGACTTCCCGAGACATTGCGAAACCAACATGTTGTATAATTGTATATGTAACACTTAAAAAGACGAAGCAAGTGTAGCGCGATCAGTATTTGATTGATGTTTAACCAGTGTGATATAAGCAGCGTTTAAAACCATAGAAAGCGCAGCATGACCGACGCAAGATAAAAATCGGGCGAGTACCTACCGAAAAGCGAGAAGTTTCTTAGTTAAATATTGAACGGAATTATCTAGAAAGTGATTAGTGTGAGTAGTGTGAATTAAGAAACAGTGGATTTGTATGAAATATCTTAGAAACATTAAATTTAGTGACTGCAAATTTAAGAACAGTGCTCCAACTAAATTTGCGTCACGTGACTTCGGTAAATAAACAAAATGTTAATTGATTTTCAGTGTTTTATTTGTCTTCTACAGCCACGTTCCGTGACACGTATGTTCTTGTGTAGTGTTAAGTATTTTCAGCTGTTTTGTGTTATTTAATTTTCTTCTCTTATTTTCATATGAGCAAGTTTATAAATAAATAATAAGAGTTAAAATATTTGCTTTGTTTTTGGCATTCAGTTGCTGTATTATTTGGTAAACTTTTTCATATTAATAAATTATTTTCTCGTCTACGTTCATACTAAATATAAATCTACTTTCAAATACGCTCATTTATAGACCGCTAAAGCTTCTGACAGAACCGCATTCCGATACATATGGCTGTTTGCGTTTTCCAGTCAGTTTTGCAATTTTTGAGGTATCAACATTCATAAATAGATACGCCACATGTACCGTAAAGTGACCTCATTTCGGCTGCACTCAATCTGCTTATGCAAACTTTATCTTGCCTCAAAACTTTGGCTGTAAAATAAACAAATTTTAAATTCTGTAGCGAATTTCCGGATACTTTTAAATAATAAAATAAACATTCTGGTAGCAAGCGTTCCTGAGTTTTCTGAGCGATTTTTTCGTGTAAAAAATATGTTATGCAGTCGTCATCTCGAATTCGATTATTCATAATATTATCACGAAATCGTAGCTGTGGGAGGCAAATTAAATACGTTCAATTAATTATAGTTTTATTAATAACTTTTAACACTGGAAATTCAATGAATATCATTCCATATCCCAAATTGCAATAACAGACATTCACCTACTTTTCATCTCCCCCTTTGCAAGATCAACTCAAAACAAAACTCTTTTATCTACAGATCCACAAATTCATTTAACACAAACTATTACCACGTTGACATTTTTTAACTCAACGCTACGGGACAAAAAACAAACATACTAATTCATACAATTTATCTTCTCTTCTACTCCTATCCCACATTCCTCTGCACCCTCCTCACTGCCTATTAAAATAATTTTAAAAAATAATTTTACTACATCACACTTGTTTTGATAAATTACTATACTTAGTGGAAAATTTGTAATTGGCATAACAACTTTAATAGGAGCACTGTTCTTTAATTCGCACTAATTTTGTACTCGTTACTCGAGATTATTTCACATCTAATATGTAGGTAGGCATTTTTATATTTATTGTCACTGGTCGTACCGGTCGCTCATTGTCTCTGGTTTCACTTTATATGGTCTCATTTCACTTGTCAAAATAAATTTGTGCTAAAATTGATGCCGCATATTTGGAATATTAGATAATAGAAAAACAAAAAAATCTAAGAGCTTTGAATTAAGGTTAGGTTAGATTAGGTTAGGTTTGGTTAATTAAAACTCTTGTCTGTAGTATGCTGTTGTATGGCAGAGAAATATGGAATATCGGCCGGAGCATGTTTGGGAGTCTAGCGACCATCGGGATGTGGTTCTACAGGCGCATGGCGAGGAACCATTCAGTCAGAACATACCCGAAACGACGAGGTGTTGAGCAGGGTGGGCGAAAATGCTGAACAGAATCGCCCAACAACGAGCGAATTGGATAGGCCATAACATAAGGCACCCAGGCCTGCTTTTTACCGTCGTCGAAGTAAATACTGAAGGCAATTATTGTAGAGGCCACCCGAGATCAAGCTACATAGACCAGGTTATCGGCAATGTGCGCTTTAGCATCTACCAATGATGAAATGAAGATACTGGCAGGTAACAAAGAGGAGTGTGGAGATCGAGTACTTGGTGAGGACCAATCCTATGATTGTGATCTAAAAAAAAGTTAAAAGAAAATAAACAATAGTAAGTAAAAAACTTATTTAAAAAATAAAGAATGAGAAAAACACAAAAGTAAAAACAAAGAAAATATTCCAGTTGATTTTACTAGCATATTCCAGGTCTAAGTATTTATTCAATCCAGGTATACTTACTACGAAAAATATCAACGATTAATGAAATATTATTACCGAGGCGGTGCATCCATGTAATGGTGAGTTTAAGTTATTGCTATGGGTGTCTGCATAGAAAAATTCCTATTATTTAGTCTGTATTGGTATATTATTAGGTCCTTACATATGAAATCGGAGTTTTGCCGTACTGGCAAATTTGATCTCAAATATCTTCTCTTTGGTTAGGAATTCCAAATCCAAATTTATACAGCTATTTACTCATGTATTTGTGTTTTGAAAATTATAATTCATTTGTTTTTTCCTCAATTGTTTTTTTCTTTGCGTCACTCAGTATACAAAATGAAAAACTTGAAATATCGCGTTATTTACGAGTACGAGTTCCACCGTGGCACCAGTGCTGCAGAAACGGCTCGAAGGATTAATGATGTGTATGGCGACGGTGCCGCAAAAGAAAACACAGTGCGTTTTTGGTTCCAACGTTTTCGTTCTGGAAATTTCGACCTGCAGAACAAGCCCCGTGGACGGCCGGAGACCAAAGTTGATAATGAAGAATTGAAGGCTATTGTGGAAGCGGATCCATCGCAAACCACATCCGAGTTAGCTGCAGGCTGCGGTGTTAGTGATAAAACTGTTTTAATCCACTTGAAGCAAATTGGTAAGGTGAAAAAGCTTGAAAGGTGGGTACCTCACGAATTGAGTGAAGCAAATCAACAAACGCGCGTTGACTGCTGCGTTGCATTACTCAACCGGCACAATAATGAAGGGATTTTAAATCGAATCATTACCTGTGATGAAAAGTGGATCCTGTACGATAATCGGAAGCGCTCATCGCAATGGCTGAACCCTGCCGAACCAGCCAAACCATGCCCCAAGCGAAAATTGACTCAAAAAAGTTACTTGTGAGCGTTTGGTGGACTAGTGCTGGTGTCGTTCACTACAGCTTTCTTAAATCTGGCCAGACGATTACGGCAGATGTCTATTGTCAGCAACTGCAAACCATGATGGAAAAGCTAGCTGCTAAACAACCGAGGCTGGTTAATCGCTCTAGGCCACTGCTGCTTCATGATAACGCTAGACCACACACTGCACAACAGACGGCTACCAAATTAGAGGGGCTTCAATTGGAATGTCTAAGACATCCACCGTACTCTCCGGACCTTGCCCCAACAGATTACCATTTTTTTCGAAATTTGGATAACTTCTTGCAAAGGAAAAAATTCGACTCCGATGGGGCAGTCCAAACCACCTTCAAAGATTTTATTGATTCCCGTTCGAATGGTTTTTTTAGTAAAGAGATCGATGAACTACCTAGGAGATGGCAAAAGTGCATAGATAGCAATGGTACATATTTTGATCAAATAAATATATTATAATAAAAAAAAAAATCGGCTTTATGTTCCTCCCAAACTAAACGCCAATTTCATATGTAAGGACCTAATATATAAGATCACATATGCTGTTAATAATTATGTCGCCGAGATCACTTCTATGTACATGCCGATTTCTTAAAATGAAGAAAGTAAATTCACAAATTGATCATAAATAATGCATTCCATTGAAACACGCATCTTCAAATGACTTAGTATACAATAATCTTGACTCTGGAGTTAGAATTATAGCTAAAAATATCATGCCTAAAGATGACAGAAACACAAGGCAGCATAACTCCAACGGTGAAACCATGAGAAGATTTTTATCGAATAACCATGTTTTACAATCTCTTAAATTCAGATATACGTCCCGTGCATTACTTATTCCGAGGGGTAGTTTATTCCCGCGCGTGGCGAGGGTGGAGCAGGTCACCGTATCGGGGCTGTGTCGGGGCAGGTACAAGGGTTTCTCGGTAAGTCGATTCGAGGCAGCTGTGCCTGCAGACATTAATTTACAACCTACACGGCCTTTCGTTAGTTATATCATATAAGAACATGATACATGTACCTACGCAGAATATACTTAACCCTCAAACTACAAAAAATCTCTTTTTTAACTAATTGAAGAAGCATACAAGATCTGTGCGACCTTTATAAAATTTTGAACAACCTGGTTGATAAACCTCATGTATTAGAGCAAATAGGTTGTCCTATTTACCCTAGGTGATCAAAAAACATATTTTATACAAACTTAAAACTGTTCCAGCACCCATTTCATATCAAATTCCGATATATCACCCGATTGTTAACCAGACGATCTCCATAGATCTTCCCCGAATTACATCCTGAGGAAGACCAAAAATAGGATATAAGGTGGTGCAAAGGGATGGTCAGATGCAGAGGCACAGATTGGGTGACGTTATCCAGGACACAAGTAGGTATAGTCCAAAGACGAGAGAGCTGACCCAAAAAGTCGATGACGTCAGTGAGTTGGGATGAAGCCAGGCAGATGAAGATGAAAAATATCACATTTTTGTAAATTGCTCGTTCCACTACGCACAAAAAATCATCTTTGTATGACTATTTATTATTTTTTTACCCAGATATTTAAACACATTTGCATTTAGAGTTGCGAAGGGAAAAACTACATTTCAAAATGAAGACTACAACACACCCACGTTCACCAGTTTGAAGACTACAAAGTGTACACTACAATTGTAGTAAAAACTACTTGAAGTGAAGAAATTGTAGTACAACGAAAGTGTAGTAAATGAAGTGAAGTAATGAAGTAATTGTAGTATTAATGAAGTGAAGTGATGTAATGAAGTAAATGAAATAATTGTAGTATTAATGAAGTGAAGTAATGAAATGAAGTAATTATAGTATTAATGAAGTGAAGTGTAATGAAATGTAGTAATGTAGTACTAGTGAGTTAATATTTTTTTTTTTATTTAAAAAAAAACAAAAAGGTCGCCAGCCAGATTTCTTCATTCGATTCCAAAAAAATTTTCAAACCATGAGGGGGGGGCTTGTTTCAGTTTCCAGAGATTTCTTCGTTTATCTACATCAACTTCCCAAAAATTACATATCAAAACGTGCGAAGTGTGCACTTCAATGTAATGTAGAACTACATTGTAGTAGTGAGTACAGAGCGGACCCGTACAGAGCGGACCCATCACTAATTTAGAGTTACATTTTTAGTTAAATTGAGTGCAAGAATACACTTTTTGAAATGAGAATGTTTTCGTTTTTCGAATTTTCTTTGTGCACGTTTATGAAAGGACATTTTTTAATTATATTTAAAAACGAAATCACTATAATTTTGACTATTCATTATTAAATTGTTTTTAATAATGAATAGTTATCACAGTTCGAAAAACAACTAAAGACACATTTATTTAGACAATCCTATAGAAACCTATAGAATCAGACCACTTTCTAAGATTTTCTACTCCTAGTGTGCACTCTGCGAAAACATCTAATTCTTCCAGGCACTCCCAAGTATTGTAGTATTAGACGTTAATCGCATTTCTTGTTACCCACCTAGTGAATAATTTATAGTAATTTCATGTTCTGAAAAAATTCCAACTTCACAATAAGAATGTGTTCCTGAATATAATAAATACACTAACTTATTTTTTAACCATTACATTTAGTTTCTCCTGTATACGTTTTTGAATATTTTATAAAGGTTGGTAAAAATATGTTTAATAAATTTACTTAATATCTTTCAAGTTGAGTAAGGATTCACTATCTAAGAGCTCGTCACAAGTTTGCTTGAAGGAGTAATATTATGAACCAATTTAAGACTAGCGTATCTACTTACTAGGGGGATGACTTAGTTTGTCTATTTATTAAATAACTTCCATAAACTTGACACGCAAGCTTAATTTATATTAAAGTAAAGCAAATACAGGATGATTGAAAAGCAATTTTCAATTATTTTGTAAAAAAAATATTTCTTATTTGAATCCTAGAAAGCATTTGTTATTTTTTACACAATGTGTTTTTTTATTAGTCGGTTTGACTATATGTAGGTACCTACTTTAAATTGTTTTATTTAATTTTTGTGAACATTTTACAAAGATTTTTTTTGTTCTTATTCATCTTCTTCCTCAGCCTTCATCTATCCACTGCTGGATAAAGGTTTCTTCCATACCCTTCCAGGAGATTTGTCCCCAGGTGGCGGGTAGGGGAAAGCTCGCCGGATATGGAGGGTAGGAGGGAAATAAAACATCTCTCGCAGACCAACAGGCAGTAGCGTCTGACCCATAATGGGCGGCTACAAACAGCGTCTGTTTCCTACGTTAAGGGCGGCTGATTTCAAAACTCACCAATCCGTTTGGCAAGCATGGTGTTTTAATGCCAAACCCCTTCCAAATGAAATGAACCCGAATTCCAAAACAAGACTTCCCAGGTAAGTGGAACACGACGTTCGGTATCTCACACCGTTCCAACGGTCTACCCAAGGATTATAGGGGGGGAGGGGCAAAATTCTGTTTTTTTTTATTAAACAGTAAAAATTAGATAAAATGGAGTCTAAATTCTTACTTTTTATTTAAAGTTCAAAAATCTATCTTATTTTACTTATATTGAGATTTTTATCAATAGATCTTACATATCTTTCTATATAAGTAACGAAACAAAAATTATATTCATATCTTGAACTAAAATCATCATAAATAGTAATTGCTAAAACATTTTTTCTCGATGAAATTGAGACACATTTCTACCTTGTGTTCTCCAAACGTAATTTTTTCATTCCTCCTTCCTGAAAGCATTTCAGCTATCGCTCGCATTCACGAAATTACTCCCAAAAACCGAGCGTAAAGATGTAACACATAACAAAAACTTTTATTTATTATATGTGGGTTTATTAAAGAGTCAAGGTTGTTATTATGGTCATTAGACATAGACATATACATAGAATGACAGACGTAGACCTCCGTCGGTAAAGGTCGTCCTCCTGATGACGTTGAATAAGCATTCAACGAAACGTCAAAAATCGTTTCTCAGAAAAACATACGGTTTGTATAAAATATCCGCAACTATTTACAGTTTAATATGTAGGTATATCTTAGTACCAAATATACATTTCGTAAATCGTATATAATACACTCATACAAATAAACGTTTTACTCGCCATAAAAGGGCTAATGCGCGTGCTTATGGGAGGAGTAATCAGTGCAGTTCATTTCATGGATATTAAATTGTAATAAGTTGCTAAGAGTACTGAGAAAAAAATAAGTAAATAAATATAATGTGACACTCATGGGAATATAAGTGTTTTTCTCCTCATCGTCTCTGGTGCCTGCTTACTTCTACGCAATACTTTTCCACAATAGCCTTCGTGATGTACCTCCAATCCCTGTAGGCTGGGATTTTTTTTTCAAAATTTTCATAATAATATGGAACATCATCATCAACTTCTTCCCCTTGTTCTAGTAGGGTCGGGGGCCCAAAGACTCTACAAGGTGCTTCCATGATCCCCTGTCTTGCGCTGCTTCTGCTTGAGTCAACCAGTCCAGACCCATTCTGTTTTCAAATACACTTTTTTTGTTGTCCTTGTAGGTCCTCCTTTGTGGGCGCCAGCCTCGCTATATCGTCCGCGAAGAGTAAAGAGTCTATTTCCACATCTTCAACTCTCACGGCCCTTGCTGTTTGGCTTTTCCGGCTTATCCTGTCGATGTAAAGGGTGAACAGGATTGGCGAAAGTGGGCAACCTTGTCTTAAACCTACTCCAACATTGAACTCTTCCGAAATCGCGGCGTTTATTCGTAGGCAGCTTTTGCAATCCTCATACAGTGATCGAATTGCCTTGAGAATATTGTAAGATTATTTTACGAAATTGTAGATTGTAGAATGTCGATAGTTTGAAAAATTAGTTGAACAAAGCTATCGTCCGGCAAAATGAGCAAATTTCACATTTTTCTCATATCTTCTCATGCATTACGTCTTTGTTTGGGAACAGATCATTTTAAAATTTGAAACTAAATTATTTAACCAATTTATTAAAACCAAGCCTTCGATATTTTAAAAATGAAGAAAATTGCTCCACTTTGTAGGCCTTATATGACTGTTTTATCCGAGTGAGTTATATTTTCTTTCAACAATATTACAAAGTAAACAAAAATCCTGAACCCATTAAAATTATTGCAAAATCTGTGAGTTTGTTTACTCACAATAAAGGTTTTAAAAAAACAATGTTTTTAAAAATATTTTATTTACTTGTTTTCTTCAACCCTTTTATCAAGGTATTTTTTGGGGTATTTTTATTGAATTGTTTTATAAAACCTCGATTTAAAATATTATTTTTAGACAACCTATTAACAATAATGTCAATCAATTATTTGTATTCACTATAAGAGAGTATTGGTGGGATGTCAAATTGAAAACATGCGGTGAATATTTTCAGGAGGCCTAGTGATTGCTTATTGAAAAAGGTCATAGGAACATCCTGTATGTCACTTATAATATTTACAAGTCATTTTCCTAAGCGATCCCCTCTTGATTATTTAAGAAACGTGAAAAAATATTGCAAAATATATGTCCCTATATAAATATATTTTTTTAAATATTTATTCACATATTTATTCACATATTCAAATATTTAGTCACAAAATAAACCAAATATTAATGCTATGAAAATAGGACTATCAATAAATGTATATTATAGATGTCTCACAGAGACGAAACTGTATTTTTATGGGAAAGTAGGTACAGAAGTCTTTTGGGTGCACATAGGGCTTACGATCTATCGTACTGCTGGCTTAATACATGTATTTTAGACAACGTAATGATCACTATTTCCACCCATGATAGAATACCATGTTTACTAATTTTTGGAAGTTGTATATTTTTAAATTATACGCCGCGTTTTCACATATGATTTGTAACAATCCTTAGCACAGCCGGCACCGAAGCTTTTTCAATCTCCTTAAATGACCACAAATGTCGCTAATGAAACATGTATATTGATGTTGGAGTTTTTGTTAGCAATTTACTTTATCTGTGTAGTGAAATTCGAACGTTACATTGTGTAAAGTGATCACTTAAGCCAGCCGTACGATAGGTCGTAAACCCTATGTACACCCAAAAGACTTCTATATTCTATTTTCCCATAAAAATACCGTTTCGTCTCTGCGAGACATCTGTAATATACATTGATTGATTAATGATGTCCCTTTTATCAAAAATCCAGTTCTGTTCTGAAAAATTTGAACATACTCAAAATATTCCAAAATAGGACTAACTTACTGTTACACCACCGACAACTGGATAACTAGGCGATAGTCATAACCACTATATCAACAGGCTACTGTTATAATTAATCTTTTATTTAAATATATAAGATAATTTATTTTATAGGTACTCTATAGATTATATAATGATTCATCTCTACATAATAATTTATATAAAATAGTTTAATTTTTCATTATTAGTTTCTCTAGGTATAAGCTGAAGGTTTAATTTAGATATTTCGTGAATTGGTTCTCTTCGAAATTAAAATGACTGTATTTCAATATTTTACTTTTGACGAAGGAAATCATCCATCAAAGTTGAAATGAAGTAATACGTAATATTTAGTTCACTGAATTTCGTGCGGCGTTTGATGATAGAATATTAATCTCAGATATGGCGCAATATTTTGTCAGCTTGAAAATAATATATTTCAGCACAAGGGTCTATTTTACTAAAAAAAATTTTATACCCCTTATAAAAATATTATATATTAATTTTTTTAAGTATAAGAAATAAATATTATTAATATTTAAAGTACTATCTTTGTGGTTAGACATAATAACAGAATGTTAGTTAACTTAGTAAAAACCACTGCCAGATTAAGGGTCTACCCGTCTCTTCGTCAGGACCAACACTACACTACTATATTTACAACACTATACACCCCAACCATAGTATTGTTAAACTTTTTAAACCAATATTGATCACATACATGTTAATCTTGTCAGAGACAAGCATGCACTTATTAGCCTACTGAACATTCAGGAAACTACCGGGATAGAGTGAGAGGGGGTGGGGTCTAAAGTGGCTACCACAATCAAAATTCAAAATTCGATAATCTACTGTCATCATGTTTACGTCGGCCAGTTTCCATATCAATATGTTTTATTAAGGAAGGACGCACACTTTCTGATCCATTAAATTAAAAATACAAGATAATTAATTGTCGCACGGGGGCGTGGCCTCAGTCGTGGTTGAACATTGGTAAATTGACAGGAAGAGTCGAGGGTTTATGGAATGAAAGAGAGTTTGTTGAGAGCTGTTTATTTCTCACTCTTAGAAGCTTCGGAGCAAGTATAGGTGAGTATAATATTTTTTAACATGTAGACTCTAACTTGTCAAAGAGACATATCTGACACGGTGATGTTTAAATTTATTTGTGTGATATTTAAAATATCACACAACCTAGTTGAAAGTCCTGAACTTCCTCAACGAATATATTTCCAAATCCCAACTCGCAATAATAGACATTCACCTGCTTTTCATCTCCTCCTTTGCAAGACCAACTCTAAACAAAACTCCTTTATTTACAGATCCACAAATTTATACAACACAAACCATCACCACATTGATATTTTTAACTCAACGATAAGGGACACAAAACAAACAATATTTACACAACCGCACCCAAATTAATTCACAATTTATCTTTCCTTCTACTCCCGTCCCATATTCCCCTCCAAACTCCCCACTCGCTGTTTAAATAATTTTAAAATTTTCTTTACTACGTCACACTTATTTTAATAATTTACTTTATCTAGTGGAAAATTTGTAATTGGCATAATTTAATATCCATTATTTAATATTTGTTAATAAATATATAGATCTGCTGTTAATTTTACCTCAAATTAATAAAAAACAAAGAAAGTCTGTGGGAGCGCAACGGAGGTCCGCCCAATCCGCTTTGGTATGTTCGAAACGGAAGCACAGAGAGTACGATAAATTTAACTAATATACACAATTTTAAATAGCAGGAAAGAATTTCTATTACATTTTTTTAGTCGTTAACCGCATTTGATCAACAAAGTGTTGGGCTGTTTTTGGTGGGAGAGGACTTCTAGTAATTTCGATAATGTTGATGACAATGGCAAGAGTAAAATAACACATTTAGATTTTTCTTCCATTATCTTATTATGTTCGTGTATTCCAGAGAATTAACGCACATTCCAAGTGTCTTAAAACTAATGCGTCATCAAAAGTTTTCTTGATTCATAGTTTCAGATGGTTTTGTTTTTCTTAGTATAACCCCCTAACACCTTTCGCCCAATCGACTTTCTATGAGACTGCTAAGAGTAATGGCCAAAGTTGGAGAAAGATATAAATCATAAATACCAATCATAACACACGTTTTTTTGTTCTTTTGAAAATACACAGGTCCGTCGGTCGTAAGCGTATTATTACCACATACTTATTAAATTAATAGCCACATGAACAGAAAAGATTCAGTACGTTTCGTCGCAATATAAAATCATTTTTAAAAGTTGTAAAAAATGAAAACAGTCGTAGAAGGCTGTAGAAGAATGAAAGGAGGTTGTACGACGTGGATACTTGGGTAATATTTCTTCGACAAGCCGCACAGGGTGGGTTATTACTGAGGGTGGATTACGGGGTGCGGTATTCCATGCTGCCGTGTGATATCGGATTTTGTGGGCTGCGCAAAACCAGATATTATATTATTCTGATATATTGTATTGGTGGTTTTTGCAGTTGATAAAACAATGTGATTTTAAAATGGATAAAAATATTTATCGTGCTATTTTTAATATGTAATTTATTTAGTCAATTGTAATTTGTCCTGGAACATTTTTGACTTATAAAAATAATTGATTCTCGTAAACACTGGAAAAGTCAAGTAAATTCTAGAAATTTAAATAAATTTCCAGAGGCGTCGTATAATTGACATGTTTTGTATATAAAATGCGAAGCAAGTGCCGCGCGCTCAGTCGTTGATAGTAGTTTAACCGCTGAGATATCAGCAGAGTATAAAAAGTGTGACCAACGCATGATTAATCGAGTGATATAATTTGGGCGAGTACCTACCGACAAGCGAGAAGTTTTCCAGTGCGTGATTGGATGGAATATTCTCAAAAGCGATTGAAGTGAAAGAAACGGCGTAATTAGTGAATTAGCAAAAAAATAAGTTACTTTAAATTTTAGACTGACTGACTGACTGACTTTGGTGAATAAATATATATCGTAAATTGATTTAAAGTGTTTCATTTTCTCCCACAGCCGCGTTCAGTGAAAATGTATTCTTGTGTAGTTTTTTTTATTTCGTGTGTTTTGGTATTTTAATATTCTTCTCTTATTTTCCTATGAGCAAGCTTATATATTTATTTTATTTATAATACCTCGTCCATATTCATACATCTTCTCCTCCAATGCATGCTCTTCATTTGTCGAATTTGGTTTATTTGCTCATGGCGGGTTTTTTGCAGACGCCTTATTTTCCTGTGCCTTCAACATACCCCGCATATATTTTCTTAAACATTGTCTCTTTCTATTCTGCGGACTATGATATTCCTTATCTTTTGTCCAATTGTTGAAGGAATTTTTCCCTCGTTTTTTTTTTGTTGACCTCCACAAACAGGATTACATTCACTATTATTTTCTTCACTCTATCGTACATAATATTTTTTTCAAATGCGCCTAGCGACCGCTTTTCCACCTCCTTCAGTCAACTCTTTTGATGTATCGTAACCATACATATGTCTGCAGACTTTTCGTAAGAATTATTTAGATTTATTTGGTTTCTAAATGCATTTATAAGGAATTCAAAAATAGCAAATGAATTACGTTTGCTACATCATGAAACATTCAGAAAAAAAAGATCCGGCAAAAGTGTTCTTGGATATTGAATGACATATTGAACGATAAATCTGAGTCGTAAGTAGGTTCGAGAAATACACAGCCAATAATTAAAGAGTTAAGGTAGACATATTTAACTGTAATTTTGGATATTTTACACGCTCCGTACTTATATTACCGAGAAGCGAATCTCGACGTTTCGTTGGATACTTATCCAACGTCATCAGGAGGACGACCTTTACCCGCGGAGGTGGAGGTCGGACTGATCAAAGGTGCTGCTTTCTAGGGCGTAAATTGTATGCACTTTGTTGTGGAGTGTTTTCTTCTTCTACAATAGAGGTCGCCAGTGTGCAATATGTACTAGTTACGTCGGCGGATTTTACTGCGACTTCTCTCAAGGGTGGAATCAGTGTCTTTAGAACAGGGTGCCAAATACTTGATAGTTTGTAACTGTCATCTCTATTGAAATTGGGATGTTTGTATATTTCAATGGACTCCCTCACTAATCTGGGTATAAGGTACGGTTCTGTTGATAACATTTTTGCCTTGTCAAATCTGATGAAGTGACAGAGATTCCCTTTGGTTGCATGTTCGCAGATTGCAGATGTATTGGATTGTTGTTTTTAATTGCTCCAATGTGTTCCTTCAATCGTGTAGCGATATTGCGTTTGGTTTATCCTATGTATCCGTTGGATAAGTATCCAACGAAACGTCGAGATTCGCTTCTCGGTAATACATACAGTGCGTATAAAATATCCGAAATTACAGTTAAACAGCCAACGATGTTTTATTGTAGTAATGTTTTGAACAATTTTCGGAAATAATTGTAGTCCGGCACAATATGCACTGCGGACCACAATTTGTAATCTGTGCATTACGCCCTGTGTTTCCCGCACCTTTCTTTACCTACAATACATAACTTACTGACAAATGAATGTCAGTTTTTTTGAGGAAACCTTTCTGTTGTTGCAACCGGAAAATATTTACCAATTGTTATTATTTTATTCAATACGTAGCGGACTAATGCTTTAAATACGATCTTCATAATAATAATTCTTCAATAATAAGGAATTTATTCTAGCTCCACTCCACTACTTTACCATATCATACTCGACTTACGGATTGAAAGCATCATCACTAAATCTACTTTGGCTAATCACTCACTATATTTAATCTTCCTTTCTCCACCTCTACTCTGACTCCTACCTCCTCACTCTCTCCTCCCCATCCTTATCCCTGCGTGAGAGTCTAAACTCATTAAACTCATAAATAACCTCTTTTCTTCATATTATACTTTTCACATTCAGTCACTTTCCTTTCTTTAGTTCTAACATTGTTTGTAATTTACTACTAATTATTTATTTACTTAAAAATATTGTAAAATATAACAATGTTTTTAGTTTACCGTGCTTTAATTGGTCTGTGTATGTATTATAAAATTGGCTTATCAACACGTATCGGCAAACAATTTCGATTTTTTAAGTTTGACGTGTTTGAAATTAATTAATTTAATCGATCAGAAAGCTCTAAAACGTAAATAAACGATAAGTTATTCAGAGTAATGAGATTATGAGATTTCTAATTGATCAAATTCATTCATTTCAAACCTGTCAAAACTGTTATACAATAACTGTCAAGATACAGAAATAGCAATATTGCTTAGTTCATAATACGGATAAATAAATATAAAAATTCTTTAATAAAAATACTATTATATTATATATTACATTACATAACATAGACATTCGCGAAATTAGAAGCAATTTCGACTGTGTTTGTAGCATAGGGGGAAAATAATGTTTAATATTATATCAAATATTATATCAAACTGATCAGCTTTATGAATTACGAACTGTGTTCCAAAGTGGCCTATAGATGAAACACAGAGGTAATACACAACTGCATCAATACAACAACTACAAAGTCTTCATCTAAACTGTACTCTAATTCACTCTCCGGGGACGCGTTACAAGAATTATAGAACTTTGTCTCTGTGCTCGATGTTATAAGCTACTGTGATTTCCATTCCATTATCGAACTCACACCACACCACACAGTGATCAATTATTACAATCGTTGTCTAGGCGAAACAAGCAAATTTCATCTCAAAATTATTCTTCAAATGTATTTGTTTATGTCATTTTAACATGGAGAATTGGTAGCTATTTTTCGATCGGGCACTCAGATTAATCAGCCTCACCGAAGAAAACGTGCGGTCGCTTTTCAAACTATACAGGACGAATTTAGACAATTCTTAGTACAGTTGTAATTTAATTTATGAAATTAAGTAGCTTTATAAAGACATAATTTAAATTTAATTTATTTTTATTGGCATTAGGAGACAAATTAATAATAAGACAAGATGAGACACTTAAATTAAATAAAGTTTTATTTAATACACAAAGTCACAGTCATAGTCAGAAAGCAAACTAAACTGTAACGCTTTATCGTAATTCGAATTAATTTTCACTCGAGAATCTTTCACTTATCTGTGAAACATTTTATTACGCCATTTATTTCGCACTGATTCGCTATCGAAAATATGTCGCACGCAGATAGGTACTGTGGAGAGGAGAGAGAAGAGGAGAGGAGAGGAGAGGAGAGAGTACAACGGTTACCTGGGGTTGTTTTATGAGAAATAGCTCCCATAATATCCCTTCACTTCCGCTACCCAATTTGGCAATATTTTTACGCTAAAGTGGTGATCCTTAATGCGCCGCTGATACTAAAGTGAGTGAAAGCGACGTGGCGAGGAGACCACAAAAAAACATATTCATTGTCGCTAGGTGCATGATGATGGAAAAAGTATGTTTTGTTATTAAAATTTTAACAAAATAAATATACAATGATACATCATACACAATTCAATGCGCTGGCGCTGCAAAAAAAATTAGACAAAAAAAAGAATTACCAGAAATACATACATCTAATATATTCTGATATAAAAATACAAATGTGACAGGTAAATAAGAGATAACATTAGAGATAGATGATTATATGAAGGATAAACGCAAATAGGTACTATGGTATTATATTAATACTCGCTTTTGATTGCCCGCCATTTTATCTGTGGTTTCCGCTGGCAACCACTGCAAAAACGGTCCTCGCCATGTGCGCTACACATGATTATATAAGTTATTCATTGTTATATGAAAATCTTCTATGCATGCACTGTATTGCAACAATATATTTATTTAAAAAATATATAAACATAAATAATAAAATAATAAATAAGTTGCATCTCGTTTTGTCCATATATGACATCAACATCGATCACAGTGTTTGGCAGCCATTAGCGAGCTGTGCAGCCGTAAAGCATTGCGACTTGACGTCAATAATCACTCATCAAATGTTTGTGATCACAAATCATGCGTGAAATCACCCACTTCATTCCAGACATCAATTAAAATTTATTGAAAAGCCACACACAAGGGGCCCAAAAAATAATAATAAATAATAATTAGTTTTTTTTAAATATTATTAATATTTAAAGCATAAACTTTGTGGTTAGACATTATAAGAGAATGTTAGTTAACTTAATAAAAATCACTAACAGATTTAAGGTCTACCGGTTTCGAGACGAACCCGTCTCTTCGTCAGGACCAATACTACACTACTATGTTCCCAACACTATACACCACAACAATATTTATTACATGCGTGTTAATAGGTTTTTAAAAATAATAATTAAGAAGCAAAAATATATTAACGACTGTGTAGATATATATGGAATATGCGGGTGATATAAATTGGCGACATAGGTAGCGCGCTTACAGTAGATCAGGTTTCGGCTTATCTTCCCAGATGGTAATTTGACATCCAATTATCTTCATGTGTGGTAACTTACACACGCGTCGCCATCGACATTAAGATGTCGTTCCTGACATAGGTCACTCCGTATTCATTAAATCATCCATCGACCAGATAAAGGAAGGCGCTGGTAAGCCAAAATCATGGATATGGCTGTAAGGAGCTTTCTCGACGCCCACCAGACCAATCCTTGCTGCGCGATTTTGCCTCGTGTCTGGCGAATCTTTGCTGCGCATCCGCAATTTTATTTTACCTCCTGTTATTTTATTCCTCGTGTTATTTTTTGCACCTTATATTGCACTGATAGCTCTTTCTGAGAGAAAATAAAACACTCTCCGCATCTTAACTTCTCTTTCATTTCGCCTTTCTTAACGCCTTCTTCAAAGTAGTAAACCAAAGACTATTGAACCGTGAAAGAATTTCTTCATAATGTACATTAAAGATATGGGATTTTTGATGAAAGTAAAGATGAAAGAAAATGTATAGTGTACAAACACCGTCACTAATTTTCACCGTAAAAGACCAAAAAAATACCTGAGTCTGGAACCAAATATTTCAAGAAGTCAATTAATGGAGTGCAGGTATAGAAGTCTTTATGGGTGTACATAGGACTTACGACCTATCGTACAGTTGGATTAAGTGATCACTTTACACATATGTAACGTTAGGAGACATCTATAATATACATTAATTGATCATTGATGTCCCTGTGACAACAATTCAGTTCTGTTCTGAAAAATTTGGACATACTCAGAATATTCTGAATGATATCTTATACGTTGTAAAAGAAAATGATGGAATAAAGTGTTGTAGGTAAGATGAAATCCAAACACCACGCCGCAATGGTTGCCAGTGTTATATTGTGGCGAATTTGCAGCGGTACAAGACGAAAAAAACAAATAAATTTACTAAACATTTTATTTTAAACACAAACAGGCACTTGACACATTTCGCACTAATCGTCACTCGATAATCTGACACTTGTCTGTGGAACACTTTATTACTCCATTTTTACAGCACTTATCGCTACCAGATCACTCATCGCACGCAGGTAGGTACTCGGGTGCTTTAATCGCATGATCCCGCTTTCTAAATCGCTGGTTTCGCTTCTGCGGTTTCATCAAACGTCAGAATTAGAATATCGCATAGCGATAACGTAGCTTCTTTATACGGGAATATTTATTTGTCTAATATTCTGGTACAATCATAAGAATTTCAGGTCCTTACAGATCATTCTAACAAATCCCAAAAGGTTCAGACTGTTTCTGAAATCCTCAATTGCAGAAAATTGGGTACGAATCCGATCTTTTTAAAGGTGATTATTATCGAAATTTCTATGCAAGTTTTTATTTAACTTTAAAGAAAATAGAAATGAAAAAATGTTGCGAATTAACTGAATTTGTAACGTTATCTTGACTCTGTTTACCAATTTCAGAAGCTTACTTTATGATTGGATATCGAAAAGGTTGCACATGTTTTGGGGTGCTCGGCGATTTCTTACTTACGGAAAAAATAAAGCAACATTTTCAAAATTGCTGGTAAAAAAGATTGTTATGATGTCTTACCCTGCAAATTTGTCTGACATGGACATCAATGAGTTATTTCTATTCCTGAAGATGAAAAAAATAATAAAAAGGTGTTTTGTCAATATTGAGAAGATAACAAAAAATCCTTAAATTTTGACTGCTTATTCTGTATATTGTATTATTACATCAGATTTTGATATATTGGATAAATACTATAATACCTTTCTCATTTGTTATTAAATTAGATTACACTACCTATATGAATGTAAGTGGTTATCCCTCACCAGATACAAGAATCATAATTCTTTTTGGTGAGGTAGGTACTCGGGTACAAACAAAAAAAAATTAACTGTAAACATTTTCTAGGTATCATTGTAAAAAGATATTATAAATATTATTAATTTAATAAAAAAAAAAGCTAAACACCATGCCAAAAATTACGTCCTAAAAGTGTAAAAGCTTACATAAATCTATTGAATCTTATGAGGAGTATTTTGATGGAGATTAATTTAATATTGATGAATAATTAAGGTTTTTTTTTTTTTAAATAGAGATGCGAACACGGAATACGTGTCACATCAATATTCTTACTATTTTCAAACTAAGCTAAACGCTTGTGCTATGAAAATAGGACTAACTTGCTAGTCTGGGCTGAGATTCGAACCCACGACCATTGGATCACGAGGCGAGTGTCCTAACCACAAGACCAACAAGCTACTCATATTTTAGCTAGGTTAAACAATATTTTTATATGTTTGTTCCAAGAACATAATAATTTGACAATTGGATATTCTTTTATTAAGACGAATTGTGTGGCATAAAATCAAAGGCAGCAATATCCAAAAAATTTTAAAAAATGTTTTGATTGCTGTCATCGGGCATAACAAATATGAAATTAACTGAAACATGAATTTATGTATCTAAACGTTCCAAAATCATGTTTACTTTAAATTTATAGACTATGTTTTCTATATAATCTCGATTTTTTTTTGGATATTGCTGCTTTTGCTTTTATACCCCACAATTATACAAGTATAACTTCTACCATCCGTATACGAGTACACGCTTCTCCAATTTTTTTGATGAAATTTTATATGTTCATAAAAACAGGCGGAAAGTTTTAGGTAAAAGAACAATAAAAAAATGGTTATTAAAACCATATAAATTGACCTGAGACCTCGGGGTCGAGAAGGTCACTGCTTTACCGTTATTCTCTAGGGTCATTTTCAATTCTAAACCACTTAAATTTTAATAAAACCATTTACAGTGAAACGTTTTAAACCTTCCGCAGTACTTTGGCTAACCCCTTAATATCCACAAAGGTACAAAATGAAAACAAACACACTTTGATATTATGCTTCAGTTTTTCTGTTTTCATACCACTTTAGGCGTACACCCCAGCACCAAATCCACCCAAATCCTTAACCCTTTTGTGAAAACCTAAGCTTTTCTCTGAGTTTGTTGGCACTTTCACGACCGTATGAATTGATTTTGTAAGGGCTACACGATATTAATACATACGTACGCTGAGAATTAAGTGTTTTAACACCCTGAACCATAGACCCTATATAACAATAATGAGCATAAAAAATATTATTATAACTAGCTGTATCTTGTTATCTTGACTTCATCTAAAAACATAATATTTTATACAGAAAAATTAAGAAGCTAAAATGTTTTTATGTAATTTTATTTAAATATATGTGGGCGACAGCAACAACCAAATGAGTCAATAAAATTTAGTTTTGAGGTATTCAGAATTATTCTTTAGATACTAAGGTACATATCTAGCAACGAAAAATAAGATGAGTCAGAAAATAAAATAAAGTGAGACTGTTTAATTTTTGAAAAAGGACAAATGACTTGATTAATTATTCGAAAACTTTGGCTGGAAACAACGACATTAGTCAACTTGGTTCAATGGTTTTGTGTAAAAAGTAAAGCTACTGGCGCAATAATAAGATACAATAAAAAAAATTTGAGGGATATTTCGTAAACAAACGAAATTCCCAAATTTAGTTTTGGCTCTCCTGAAAACCTGCATTTTTTACTCATTCGGTTGTTTTTTGCGCACAGATATATGAATGAAGTAACGGACATTATAGGAAGTTACGGACGGACGAATAGACATACGACGAAACTATTATATTAAGGTGAAGTAACGGATGTTACAGAAAATTACGGATGGACGGACAGACAGACAACGAAATTATTATATGTAGATTAACTTTATTTTTATATGGATGTCAAAGAACACAATTGCTCGAGTTTATCCATAGAGATATATAAATCATGGATTAAAATAAAATTTAAAAAGTCTTACAGAGACGATACTATTTATATGGGAAACACGTGTGATAGTTTTTACTTTGTAGGGTGTTTACAAGGCTTATGACCTGTGAACACCATACAAAAGTTATAGCTGACTCAAGTGTCACTTTACACAATGTAAAGTCAATCCGTTGCAATTTCAGAGGTAACTTTGATAACGTTAATTGCAGGCACAGTATCGCCCAAATATTTCTTCCCTAATCAATCAACAAGTTAAGTCTGTTTGTTCCTCTTCTGGACCTTAATAAACATTTGTTCATCCGGGATCCAAAGGGTTAACTTGTCACGTATTGTCGTATTTAGCCCTTTAAGCTAATAACACACGTTCGCTCACAAGCCTTGAATACAAATGGGACCTATAAAAAGGACATTAAATATTGATGTCTGGTCCTCAATCGATTTAGTGACCACGCATGGCCATTAGGATGCCAAATCACCCTGGTATTTGAAATTGTGGTAGGTTTTTTTTTGTTGTATTATTATTAAATAGAATTTCCTTAGAAATTTTAAGTAAAGCAGACAATGTAGAGTACCGTTATCCACTAATGTTATATAATTTACAATTGGAGTTTGATTGTATAGTTTGATAATTTATGATTAATGAGTTTAGTAAGTTCGGTTTTAACCAATATCTATTTTTTTGTTAAATCACCTTTTTGATTGACACGGATTAGAAAAAAATATATATAAAAAACCATAGCACTTAGAGAATGAATGTTTTCAAAACCTACTTAAAGATATTGTATTGAACTATCCGAACCCGAGATATATAACTAATTTTTAGCATTTTGTGGATAGCACCCATTCTGCATAAATTCGTCTAATCATAAATTTAATTATAAAAAAAACCTTTCGAAAAACGGCGAAAGATTATGCATCAAACTATTAATTAATTACGTTTAAGATAAACGATTCGAGAATTAATAAAATTGCTACACAGGTGCTATTACTTACCGGCATTTTTTTAACAAAAGTAGTGACGCACATATGGAAAACGTGTCGCAAGAATATTTTTACTATTTGCGTGTGCAAATATATGTTATAAATTAGAAAGACATACAGAAAAATCGAATTCAAGAAAAAATATAAAGCTACTACTGGGATACGAACCCAAGTCACCTTTAAGCTACAGGAGCCTAGTAGCCCTCTATGTTTCCGTGAATACATCGACGTTATATGTAATATTCTGTATATAATATCCCAGTAGTAGCCTAATATTTTTTCGTGAATTAGATTTTTATTATGTCTTTCTAATTGATTAATTAATTTGGTTTTAAAATTTCACAGAACTTTGATTGATTGAAAAATTACAACTTCACAAATGTGAATATGTTCTTAAATATACATACATTTTACGTTTGCAAATTGAGAATATGACGACAAAGGCACGTTATCATCGTCGCTGACACTAGGTTTACTGCCCGATTGAGTACACTCTTCCTGTGCTGAGTTATCCTCTTCGTCTGATACGTCATCACAGTCTTCAACTTCTGTTCTCGTCCTCCAGCATGCGAGATACTCGTCTTTTGAAGTCTTCTAAATTTATTGTCTACAAAAAACAGTGCAACATATAAATAAATATGCCTACATATTTTACCTAAAAATAAAAATAAAATATGATACAAATAACATGAAATACCCATCCAGGTTTCAATTTCATTCCAAGGAATTTTCTAGTACACAAACAGTCGCTCGCGGAATCTGGAACCGCAAACACAAATACAGAAGCACGGGCGCTTGCGACGAATATCATAGGGATACTGAAGGGCAGTACTTCGCTCCCCCGAGAATATCACGAAAGCGCAATCGTCAATTGTTCCTAGTTTGCGTAAAATTACAAAAATAAGTTCGTTGCGGATTCTGGGACCGCGCGCGACCGCTGGAAGGTTAAAAAAATGTTTTTTATGAAGTCACCAAAGATTAGTAATTTAAAATATACAATTTTCTTGATTTATATACACATATATGATTTACATATGAAGGCACATGTATGTTCGTCACTGACGTAACGATGTTTGTCACTCATTGTTTGGTTTTTTATTTTATTTATTATTTATTACATATTTTACAATAAACAAAGATCCTGCTAACTA
The DNA here is from genome assembly GCA_016648135.1 of Agrypnia vestita. Classification (NCBI taxonomy): domain Eukaryota; kingdom Metazoa; phylum Arthropoda; class Insecta; order Trichoptera; family Phryganeidae; genus Agrypnia; species Agrypnia vestita. The sequence continues at coordinate 73,143 of JADDOH010001360.1, read as the reverse complement.
TGAGTAAGTTATCAGCAGGTTTCTTCTAGTACTAATGAATATACCTTACCATTTAGTAACAGTGCTGGCTTACATAAGAATTTATAAAATTATAAAAAAATAGTTAGGATGCAGAGAGAATTTATAAAAATTAAGTAAAAATAGTTAGGATGCAGACAGTTCATTATTGTTCATAATAAACTCCCTGCATGCCACTTTTACCTTTGCATATGAATCCAACCCAAACAAGTCGGAGGGCATACCGTTGAAAACAGTTGGTATTTTCACTCGTAATGTTCTTTCTCCATAATAATTTATTATTGCATCTCGGTACAATATATTTTCCAAGTGACATTTGTCTCGTATTATACGTATTCATTACAAGTGTTTTATGGTCGTCATTATAGTAGTTACTCAGTATGAGCCTGTATTTAAATAACTTATTATAATATTCATTGACTTTATTTCCGAAAAAAATTTTACCTTTGTTTTTTTCATGATTCGCTACATGGCACGGTTTTCACAGTCTTAACTTGCTGCTAAAATGACGCTAACCAAACTTACGCTACCAATGGCGCTGTTTACACAGTAAGACAAATAAGCCACGATTTCATTTATTGTGAAAGTTAAATTTAAATTAGCATTTTGTGAAGAACTGAGGCTAATTTAGTAGAAATTCAGCAATTAGAGTTCAAAGTTCATTTTAATTAATATAAACGGTGAGTTCATTCACATTGTAATGAATCTTAATGTAAATAATAATTCGTTTACATTTTACATTGATTCCGCGATATTTTTTGTAATTGATGCAAATGTTGAAGATGCTTTGAAAGCAATAATTTATAATAGAATAATGGAATTCGGTACCAACAGTGATGTATGGAAGTGAAACCTGGAGCTGGCAGAAATGGAGACTGAAAGCAGTGGTGATGAGATTGTTGATCTAAGCATAATTCATAGAATTAAAAAATGGTAGCTCAGATGGTTTGGGCATGTTGAGCGAATGAATGAGGAAAGAATGGCAAGAAAGTTATATAATGCAAGTGTTGATGGCGCCAGGGCGAAAGCGGAAGACGTGACATGATCAGATTAACCAGATACTGGAAGACGGTCCCGTAAGAATCCTCAACAACCGGCGAGCTTGCATGCGAAGATGTATGAATGTGGATGAGGCGAGAGTTGTAGGTCAGGACAAAAGAGTGCGGCACTCGATCCTCTCTGCCTACCCCCACGAGGAAACGGCGTGATTGTAAGTAAGTAAGTTAGTGAGTAGGTGTATATAATTAATATATAAATATTAACTGATCAATGTAATGCTGAATGTTGAACATAATAAATCCGTCATTTTTGAGGGATAAGGTAAAGAGCTTGTACTAATTATAACTCTCCATTGATATGTATGTATATTAATGGAAACTTTGTATTATTATTTAATAACTTATGTATTGCCTGACAAAATATTACCTGAGCTTCATCAGGAAGGTGTAGGCATACCTTGCCTTCATCTGATTTAACAATGATAAACTTATAAGAGGGTTGATCAGATATTTCCGTCATGTAACAATGGTTATCTATTTAATAAGCATAACACAAATATGTAACTAAAACACTTAACTAATTTAACTTGACAGAACGGATATCAAGAAATATGTGAAAAATAATTTATTTGAACCATCTATACCTATAAAACTCAATGTCTGTCTGTCTTTTCTCTATACAAATCCACACCATTTGTCCGATTCGATTCAAATTTTATATACTTATGCATTGGGACCCGGCGGGTAACATAGGCAACATTTTTTCCCTATTCTCATACCCCTTTCCCTCCCCCTGACATATTTTCGATGCAAATCTGTACCGTTTGATCGATCGGACTCAAAATTTGGAAACTTATTCTTTAGGACTCAGCGGGTAACATAGGCAATATTTTTCCCCCTATTATCATACCCCTTCCCCTCCCCCTGACATAAAACAGTATTGAAGCTTAAGTATTGAAAAACATATTTTACTTCCATAATTTCATCACACTTGATATTTGAGAGGCCTTAATCTAAAAAAAAATCGTTAATCATACACAAAATTTAGTTGACAAGAATGTTATTTAATTTTATATGAAAGTATGCGGTTATTTATTAGCCTTTTTGATAAATAAAGTGAAATATTTATTTTGAAAGTTAAACATATTAAATATTGAATTCGCAATGTTTGAAATGCGGTTGTATTATTTTAATCAATTTAGATGATTCAGTTAGAAGTTTACGTAATAAAAAATAATCTATTAAAAAATATTTGTCTTCAAAACCGGAACTCTTAATTGCCGGGAAATTGCAACAGCGTTTTCCGTAAGAAATCATTTGATTCCTACAAATATACGTATTTTTTTAAAAAATTATATTTGTTAGATGACACCAGGATAAATCTACGGTGATCTGGGGCTAGAATGTGAAGGTGCTCTTAAGTAGGTCAACCAATCGAAATTGCCAAAAACAAATCGGAAGTCCAAAGAACCAAAAACAAATTGCAAAACTAGAATATAGTGTGTGCTTCCCTAATGGATCAGCCAATAAATGCCAAGACGGCATTTATACAAAGAAGTTTTTTTACAAGACTCCTTTGGTGTTTAATTTTCTTCCCGGAAAAATTAAGAATGTACATTTTCACTTAAAAAATAACGATGGTATTGAAATGTCTTTGGTATCCATTTTATCATCATTAATATGGACACCCTGATTTTATTTTTTACTTTTTCTTTTAACTCATAGCGTCTGCGGAGTTGTCTGTCAGAAAAACTTTGGATCGATTTTTCACCCTTTTCCCGTAATCCAATCAAGCATAAACTTTGCAGGCAGACTCGTGAAGACGATAAAAATGATCTAACAAATTTTCGTTAAAAAAATGTAATAATAATTACACCTTTTATAATTTTGATTTTAAAGGTTTTTCAAATTGGAATCAATAAAAATGAGTAATACCCCGACGCAAGCAGTAGACACGAAACCTGATTCAATGAGAAGGGGAGAATAATAAAAACTTGGTTTTTATGGGTTGGTTTTATCTGACACTAAATAATTCCATAAAGATTTGATTGATAGTATCGTCAACTGCATTTGCACAGAACTACAACTACAGAAACTATCAACTACAGAAAACAGGTATTTATGTGTTCAATGTTTTTACATTGTCCTTTTATGGCATACGTTATTTTATCTGCTTTTTTATTCAATAATTTTTGAAGGTTTTTCTCTATCTACATTTTCTACATTTGTCTGTAATAGAACCGTATTTCAAACATTGCCCTTTCAATACTTAATGAGTTTGAGTTTTAATGCATATATTTTACTTTATGTAACGTAATAGGCGCACACTTTTACGTGATAGAATGTAACACGGACAGCTGTCAACGAACGTTGGCGTGCAACATGTACGGATGGAACTTATAATAATGTTGATAATTAACTTCATTTGAATATATCCAGCAGCTACATCAAATAACTAGTCAAAGGCCTCCCTACTGTTTAATTCCCTAAAATATAATAACATGTATTAATGATAATCATATATAATAACACCCATATAGCAGTCAAATTGAAGGAAGGCTAAATTGAAATTGTTATTGAGACATCACGGAAGACATTTTCAAATAATTACATCTACAGCGGTAATTATCAACCTTTGAGCGGGCGCGATACAGTAAATATTACGACAAATTTTATTATTTACATTTAAGTTTTCTGGGAAAATCACGACTTAATTCTATAATGCGAATAATATTTATATTATATACTCCTTGTATTGAAAGTTTAAAAATGGTTTAATTATTAGCTTTTTTATTTTTGTGAAGACTTGCGTTCTTTCATTTTGGTTTACAATGCACGTTTTTAATTTATCAATTTGCTTTATATTTACTCTGTTTAATTAAAACCATATCGGAACAACTGTATATTTCTTCTTAGATTTTATAAAAACATTTATCTTTTATTTGTATTATTTTTCTTTACCTACTATTTAGTAATTTGTTGTAAAATGGTATTTTGTTGTAATTTTTTTTTTGCATTTAGTAACTGTGTCATATAAACCATTTGACGTAAAAAATATTACGTATGTCTACTTACGATATAAAATACAGTGAATTCGCTCAAAGGTTATTTAGTTTTTCTTAAGAAACCCATATTTTTCCTTTGCAATTAATAGTGCAGAGAGATATTTTTCATGGCTATGAAGAAATGCAATATTACTTTATTTATAAAAATGCATTTAATTAATTTAACGCTGAAAGAATGAAAATGATTCACGTTTGCGTTAACACTTAAATATTTAATTCAACAAATATTTATCTTTGTATAACACGAGTACTTTGATTATTATGACGTCGGCGTCGACTGGTTTCGATACCATTGCAAATTTATCAGACCGGACTAAACAAATAATTCATAAAAAAAGTTCTTTAATAATAGAAAAATGATTTTGTGGTGCCATTAATTAATAAAAAAATACTTTGTTTACCAATCAATATTTGATATTGAAAACCATTGAAAAAAAAAATAATCAAATTTCAAATTAAATAGTTTAATAAGAAATCCTAAATTCTATTAAAATATCTCTCTATATTAATGATAAAATCTAAAATTAAAATTCCACTACAAATCAAAACTCTCGCTCAAATTTTCCAATAATGGGTCCCGACTGTTAAAGTCATACCAATCATGAAACTATTTCAATGGTGAAGATATTCAATATTACTTAACACAATTCTAGACTACTGAACATGTTTTTTTTCAGTTTTTATTAAAAATTGACTTTTAACGCAGTCGGGTCTTTTTATTTTAAAACTTCAAGATTTTTTAAAAATAAATAATTGTTTCTCTCTTGCCAACATGCTTATATAATATTGAATTGTCCAATCGATCAAAATATAAATATTGTAACTGATATGAAATTACGTGTCACGTTAATCTCTTTAAATATACAATTCAAATGATTAAATAGCAATAACTACAATGGACGGAGGCCGCACAATTAGCGCAAGATAGGGACGAATGGAGGCGCCTTGTCGATGCAATGGGTCCCCGATCCGAATAGGACAAGTGGGAAAAGATGAGAATAACAATAACTGTTCTGAATTTCCGCATCAGCTTTTGGAAATAAAAAATTAAAGGTTTATAAATTTTACACATAAATAAGTTAGAATAACTCTAAAAGATTAGAAAAAATGTATATGTATATCAATTTAAGCATTTAAAATATTAAAATAATTTTTGCCTTTTAAATTTTTTTTCACTCTAGTTCTAGTTTATGTATGTTTATTTTATTTATTTATAGTACATATATTTAATTTCCTAATGAAGGGACTATTTTCCCTGAAACGTGCTTATTACAGTTTTATTCAACAAATTGTTTCCCTTTAATGAATAATATAAAATGAGACACATTTTATTTTTCTATTATCAAAATAGTGAAAAAGTTAAATCCATCATGTACAAACTTTTCACATATATAAAATAAAAACTTTTAACTAACCGCGTCCCGCAAAATAAAGCGGGATTTAAAATACATCGCAACTCAAACACAACACATCACCTAAGTCTTCAAACCGCGCCTTAACTTTTTGCGCGGCTCGCAAAAGTCCTCCGTCGCGGACCCGTCATCATAAAGGGTAATGGACCTGCTGGACAGGAGAGCTCCAGGAAACACAAAGCTCCGGGAAGCCGCTCCAACTTGGGCTCACACACGGCAGCTCACTACACGGAAAGTTTATCCCGAAAAGCGTACAGTTTGGGGGGGAGTTTAAAACAAAAACGGGCCGGCGGACGGGAAGTACACCGAAAATATTTTAAGAAGTTTTCAAATACCTTGTTCGCGCCGCCCTCGGAGTTGGCGGCGGCAACCACTAAATTATTGCGAGCCTTATTTTTTTGCCAATTTACTTTTTCGCCGCGAAACCTCAAAATGCGACTTTTCGAAACCGTTTTGTCCGGAGATGGAGTTAGTCAGAAGGGTATTTGTGTTTTTGCGTTTTCGTGTGTAATTTGTGAAATGGCGTCTATTTCTATTCTATATTCTGTAATTATATAATAAATAAATTAAATGAAATAAAATATATATATTATATATATATATATATATTATATGTTATTTATATTTTTCATTTATTTATGGAAGCGAGTCCCCTAATATTTATTAAGAAATAAATAAATGAAACTTAATTTGCAGTTAAGCAAAGAATACTTCCATTATTCGGAAATCGACTAGCGGGAAGACGTCAAAGCTTCGTTTGACATTCTCGCAACAATCAATTACTCTCCTAATAAAAATGGAATAATATAAATAAGTGAATTAATAATTCAAAGAGAAACATATAACTATCAAATATTGACGACTTATTAAGTGGCTGGGATAGTGAAATTGGTATCACGTTGTCCGCGTAAGACAAAGGTCCGTGGTTCGAATCCAGGTTCCAGCATTTAATTTTTCAGTTTTATTATTTGATGTTTGTGTGTTTCTCTTAATTTCATTTATTTATTTCTTAATATATATATATATACATATATTCTACAATAATGAGAGAGAAAGTAAATCATATATGAAATATGTGAACAAAGATAAAGATAAAATGATAAAGGTTTTGACATTATGTAGTAGAGTTCACCAGAATCACCAGTATAGATGATTATTTATTTATTTAGAATATTTTGGGTAACTATATTAAAATTTTTCAAGAACACAACATTTTATCCATAAAAATATTAATAATCAAGACGTATTGCGGATGCCTCGTAGAGATGAAGATTTTATATATGCGCTCACGATCCATCGTACGGCTGGTACTTTTATCCAATGTAACGTTCACCAATTCCACCCATAACTGACTACCACATCTATCATATTTTTGGTTATTATATATATGCTAACCCTGGAAAACCCATCGTGATATATAATATACAAGTTAAATATTATAGATCTTACGCAAAGGTCTCACAAAATATCTATTGAAAAAAATAAGTTTTGCAAACAAGTGGAAGAAATTATGTAAAAATAAATATTTTTAACTACATTATAAATGCGCCTCATTATTTTTCTGAGATACAATTCCCTCGTCTAAAAAAGGGGTTCAGTTCATATATGTACAATTGTATATTCTGTGATTCAACTATTTTTTTAATACATTATATTTTATTTTCTCCTGTTTTAATTTACGTCTGTAAAGTTTAAATAATTTAGGCATTATGTGTTCTTTAGTCTGATGAAGTTTGTAATGAATTTTGTTTTGCTTAGGTAGAATTTTACACATTTTAATTAGGTTGTCCGGCTGGTGTATACCTACATGCTTATTTTTGTTGTATTTTATTTTGTTTGAAGGCTTATTAAAGTGCGAAGGGACTCAACTCTCAAATTCGGATGATTTTTTGCAATACGTGTATCGTGAGTGTCACTAGACATGGTACTTACCCATTGAGTACTTACTAAGCCATTGTTTCAAACATTGCTAATTCTGCTGAAAGCGTCCTACCCAAAAAAATGAAATTGAGAAAATGGCTCCTAATTTTTTTTTATATAACTAACAGTTTATTACATTTGATTTTATTCTTGTCTATTAGAACTATAATAAATACATAAATGTTATTCTCTGTATCTCTCCAAAAAATACTATGTTATGCATGGAGATGGACTTAACACTTTTACGTGATTACTTATTTAGTATAGACGTGTTTAAAACGCATTTAATTTTTTTTTGTGTTTTTTGTAGTGTTCATTTAACGTCTGTTTTATTTTACTGATCTCAGTTATCTTCTTAATTTTTGTAGGGAGACTATTCGTAATATTTTAAGTTTGTTCAAATCTTTCAGAATAGTACTGGATTTCATGTCACAGACACATTTTTCATTAATTAGATATTATTAATTGATTAACAATGTCTGTGTGACATGAAATCCAGTACTGTTCTGAAAGATTTGAACAAACTCAAAATATTGTGAATGAAAATACTGGTAAAAAAGGAATTTCATAAAAAAAGGAAATAATATTTCCTGGCGTATCCTAGTGTAATGTTAGTAATTCGGATGAATTTCATTACACAGAAAAAAGTATATTGCTTTCAAAAATCAATTGCAGATTTTCTCATTAAATGATATTAACGACATCTGTGGGGATTTAGGGGAATGAAAATGGCTTTGCACAAGCCGCATGGAAAGGTTGATACAATGCATATATAAGTGTGGCATGTAATTGAAATATATACAACTTCCAAAAATTAGTAGGCGTGTTTTATTCTACTATGGGTGGAAATGGCGAATGTTATATTGTGTAAAGTGATCACTTAAACCAACCATAAGATAGGTCATAAGTCCTATGTACACCCAAAAAGACTTCTATACCTACTTTCCCATACAAAAACTACAGTTTCGTCTCTGTGAGACATCTATAATATACATTAATTAGTTTGGCTATTATTTGATAATGGCCTTACAAACCAAAACAGCTGTCACATGTAAAATAACTTTTAACCTGCAAAACTTAATAAAAATATTTATTAAAATTTAATTTGATTTTCATGATATTGCTGTCAAATTTTGTTATTTTTAAATCATATAAAGATCTTAATGATGTGTTTGTTTCAAATTTTGTCGAAATATTTTCTTTTATTATTTGTATAATAGATTTTAAACTGAAAATTTCGAAAAGAGTGTTTGTGTTGTTTTTTTTTATCATTTTAATAATCGTTCTCTTTTTAACTTTCAGTGGACTCATCATATTATCGTATGCCCCTCCTCACCTAATAATGCCACATAGTAGTAATGGACCGTATGGTATACCCAATAATGGACAGTAGCAAAATTTGAACATAATACGTCAATATTTAATTCATTATTGCAAATATTTCCCTACGGCTCATTGTTAAGACATTTTTTTAATGTAATTATAAAAATAAACTTTTATTTGTAAAGATGTGACGCGTTTTACAGGTTGGATAATTTTTACAAAATATCTAAATGTACAAAAAACAGTACACATTTTGTTCTATGTGGGTTCTATAATTCATGAATTTAATAAGGCACGGAGCAAAACATATAATCTGAGGCGTGAAAAACGTTCAAATCTCTTAAATATTTTCTATAAATTTATTACGGTGTAGTAACATTATTATCGTGTAGTTATATAAATATAGCGTCCATACTACATGGATTTTATTAAACAATATTTTTTGTCAAGGATTTATTAATTTGAAGCCGCAGAAAACAGTGGCACCACTTTTTTTTAAATGTAAGTTTAAGGTTATTTTATAATAATGGCCGTAACGTGGGTTAAAAAATTTCGAATTTTTATAAAACTATATCACTTAGAGCTTGGATTATTTCAGCACATAAAGATATCATATTGAGCTATAACTCATCTTTAGCATTTTGTGGATCAGACGCATTCTGCATAACTATGTCCATCTCAAACTGTGATAAGGCATATGTCATTCGTTAACCCTAAACCACCTAGCATATATTTTTGTTACACAACCACCTGTCATACATCTGTGGGACTCCCGAATAAAATAATTCACAATGGTAAAGTTTAGTAAATAATGGTTTTGTTTTTAATTAAAATTCTATTGAGGAACATATTAAACTCTTAATTAGAAAAGAAGGCACATGAAAATCAGATTTTTTTTTCTTTTAATCATAAATAATTGTCAATACCTCTTATTTCAGGCTTCCAAACTAATATATTTGGAAAATGAAATACACAAAAATTATCATGTAAAATAGGAACTTCTTACAACTTTTTTTTTAGTGTTGAGTAATTAATAAACGTAGAAAAAAATTAAAATTCTCCATAAAATCACAAATAAAATAAAATTGCAGGCTCTTAATTCATAGTTTTTCACGTTAGTGAAAATACAGCATGTTTGAGCACTCAAGGCAAATTGGTGCTTTACATTCGAAACACATGTATTGCGTATTGCGTTTCTTTGTGTATTTGCAAGTTAAACAGTTTTTACGAACCGTCAACCTTTCTTCAGCACTGCTGCTACATGGAACTGCTGATGGAGTGGTCACGTTTCTGTGGAGGATACGTTGAATTTCACATTATTGCAACATTAGTGCAATTCACACGTTGCAATTTCACATTGCATTCGTCATTAAAAAAATGCTGCCAAATATCCAGTGAACAAGACAAAGAATTAAGCTCACTCTGATATGCTGGTTTTTTATCTTCTCTTCCCTCCACTATATTATGCTGCAAAGTTATCAATCGTAAAAACGGTGGGGCAGATGACCAACGAAAATAATTCCTTTCTAAATAATTCTTCTTCCACGGTCTTCATCGAATTTCAGATCATCATCTTCAGATGAAACCCTTCGTTTCCACGTAAAATTGAAGACAAATGATGTTGGGATGGAGAATTTTCTTTATCACCTAGTACAGTTGGCTCTTCGTATTCGGAATCAGATGCACAACTTTCTTCCAATACATGATCTAGCCCAACATGATCATGACAGATCTTGTTCCACACACCGCTCGATATTATTGTCACTAAGAGCCATTTTAAACGAAAACCATAAAAAACACGATAAAAAAAAAGTTACGTAACCACCTACCATAGGTCTCTCAGACCCCCTGCGATAGTTTTTTACTCATTTGAAGCAAATGCACGCACGTACGAACGCTTGCACGACACTTAGGCGTGCGGGGAAAAGTTACAGGAACTAACAAGTTAGTATGAAACTTGGGCGCAAAAATATTCACGAATATCAATTCGACGGGGTCTGTGAGACGTATGGTAGGTGGTTAAGGGTTAATGTTCTTACATTAGTTAAAAATCATCATATATACGAAAACAAAGAAGTTAAACCTTTTGGGTGTGGATTTCTATTGAAAAATATCATAAATTTTGCGCAACAATCTGTAATGAATCATCCTTTTATGCCCTCAAATGTAACTACGTTAAAAATCACGTTCTACACAAATGCAATAAGGTAAACCGACTTGAAGGCGGATTATTTATTAATTTATTAACTTTTTGCATAAATCTATTACAATGGCGTATTTTTATATATAACCACGAAATTAAGCGAAACAGTAGAAAAAGGTTTCCTGGACACAATATTACAATAAAAATCTAGCTTAATGATAATGAAACGAAAAGGAGTTAAATAAGAATGTGGTAGGTTTACATAAAATAAAAACGATATACATAAAATAAAAAATAAACCGGCATGGGAGCGGATTACCACCTAATCCATCGGACATCGTCTCAAAACAAATTCGAACCACTCCACCACAATTTCCCACATCGCAAATTCCGCGCACAGCCTGTGATAAAGCGAGTTGTCGTTCTTTAATATTCGCGGGCTACGGGGGCTGGGGGAGGGGGTGCCGTGCGAGACGATTAATTATTTTCAAGATCCAAATTTAGCGGCCGACCCACAAAAAAGTGAAAATCACCACAATCTATCCTTCATAACTCATGAGAGTGTGTTTAACATTCGAAAGCTTTCGAGCCTTGTGCATATTAAATACATACTCTCCAGTTTGCCAGAGGTTCCTAAATATTGTCGACTGTAAAAATGTATAAAATGTGTCACGAAACTGTAGAAACAGAAGAAATTTCACGCATTTCTCAGTACTACTCTTTACTACGCTTTATAGTAAATTTCTCAGTACTACGCTTTATAGTAAACAATTTTATAGCTCCCGCGGCTTCGCACGCGTAGATTTATAATAATTTGTACCTTATCATGTACCTAGATATATGTCATCGCGAATTTTTTAATATAACAGTTTGAGTTCTACAACTTCTGTATTGAAAGTATCTAAAAATCTCTTACCGTTAAGGCAGCGTTCGTAAAAAACGCATCGCTCGACCATTTTTTCGTCAATTTTTACGACCATTGGTTGTAAAATGGGTCACCACAAAAAATCCTTATATTTTAACGGGATTATTTATAATCTATGTCTATCGTAAAACTTCATTCTAAATATCGCTGAAAGAATTTTTGAAATCGGATGAGTAATTTGAGAGATTACTTCCTACATCCACCCTTACAAACTTTCTATCTTTACCATTTTATTTATTTGTATAGATTAAGAATTACTAGAAGAGTCTATAATAAGCAAACAATTAAAAAATGAATTTTGTTGTGACAGTTCGACAATCCCATAAATACGAATACTAGCGACAGTGGCGTTATAATGTGAACTGTAAGCGGCCAGATAAATGTTCTGTGAAAATAATGCTAACCATACCTAACCTACCGAGCGTTCGATACTAAATGAGTGCAGTCACAGATATTAAAATATTCCGGAAATATGAGTATAAAGTGTTCTACAGACGAGTGATTGGTGTGAATTAAAGAACAGTGCTTCAATTAAGTTCATTTTCAGTGATTTAAAATATCATTTAATTTAAACTTTTAACATCATATACAATACGGTTAATTTGCCACTATAATTTTGAGAGGAGTAGTTTCTTTCATCATCAGGTATAGTTAATATCTTACTTAAATACAAAATTCATCAATCTATCCGAGCTGGTCGGTGAGGTGTGCGGTAGGGAGGTGGTATTTTTGGACAGTAACGAAAAAGCCCTTGAAACGTGATATTATTCATAAGTATATTTTCAGTCTATATTCAGTGGCTTAAATTCTTATCTCATCTTCTTCTCCTTGTCGTATTCGGGTCGGGAAAACTGCATCGACAAGGCGCCTCCATTCCATTGTGTGGCCTCCGTCCATTGCAGTCCCATCCTTTTCTCACACAGTTTTTAGAGCTGTCGCACCCAGTATTATCCTAGGAATTCGGTCATCAGACACTCTTAGTACGTGCCCAAGCCACCTTTGTTGTGATTTTTACTTGAATGTTTATTCACACACTCACAGTGATTCAATGTTTTGATCGTATCGAATCGTAGAGTTTCTTATTCGATCCCATTTCTTAACCCCTGCCTCTCCTCTCAAGTACTTCATATCGGCCGCTTGGACTCTAGAGCGTGTTCGTTCGTTTAGCATCCATATCTGGTGACTGTACGTAAGCGTCGGTCTTAAATGTGACTTAAATTAATAAATAAAATGTTATTCAATTTAAAATGTTTCACAAATAAATTACCTGAACATGAGGCAATAATCCCACCGATGCGATCTCGTTACGATATATTTTTTAGCAATCTGTGTTCACTGGAGAAATTAATCTTAGAAAAATATGTGAGACAACAAATAACTACGTCATACTTATATATGTAGTGATTGACGATACAGATCAAATACACAAGTGAAGAAAAATGCTCAAATGAGGTGACTTTGTTCCGCGGGATGACTTTGATATTCCCGTGGAAACGTGAGTAGTCGAATATAAAAACCTACCTAATGCCAAAAAGTATATTTTGGCAAATCAAAGTTTCATCTTTGTAATTTGTAACTTGTTTAAGATGAAATACAATGTAAAAGAATCATCAAATAAAAATATAACATCAAAATAACATAACGTGAATGAAATTTGTATATCTCGTGAGTTTTTTCAACATTTAAAATAGACTAAAGTATATTTTGAAACCATGGTAATGGTTAAGGTTGCTTTTACATTTCGGATTTTGATTGATTTTGAAGTTCAAGCAAATAAATCTCGTCAAGTGTCGTGACCAGGAAATAATGAATGAAAACACTGGAAATTAGTGGTTATTTAACTACTCAACGTAAGAAGTACCTTAAACCAACTAAACTTAATGCTTTTCTTTAAATTACACTTTTTCGCAGTATATCATTCATAAATGAACACTTTCCTATCACTGGGTATCACTTATTTAACATTTCATCCAGTTCTAGCTCATATTAATCGCTCTGATATATTTCGCCAATTAGATACTTCGCTTGATTATTCGCCTTATTTATCGTTTCGTTTCCATCTAACCACCAACTGGCCATACTGGGCGTCGTCTTGTGTGTACTTCTCAGTCGATTTCGCACCAAACGAACTGTCAACACGACAAAAACTGCGCTGCGGTAAGCGACCTTCTAGAAAGTAAGAATATAACGATGAAAATGCTGTTATATTCTTACTTTCTAAAAGGTTCTCGTTGCTTCTCGGTTGAACTAGACATTTATAATATTTATAGAAGTTTTCCGAAGATTGCAGCTCCCCGTAGATTATTTTGGACCGTTCTAGATTCTTCGATAGTGTTGTGACAAGTGACATATACAGACAGTGCGTAATTTTTTTTAGCAACTTGTTTCAACATATTCATCACATTATCATGGGTGTAGTGAATTACAATATACCTTTAAGATCCTAAGTCTTTTTCCAAACATATATCTCCTTATTTAATACTAGTGTTCTGTGAGGCGCAAATATTAAAATAAATATATTATGTACATTTTTTTTTAATGTGTAAGTTTGAGAAGCCTGCAGTGTTTGGGCAGCGGCCAGTGGTGTAGCCATTAAGGCCGTGGATGGGTGACCCCTTTTGTTACAGACAAGATCGTTGCCGGAATAAGTAATACGCCATGTCCCAGAGCGGGACAACACCAGCGCGAGCGAAAGGGACGGAAATAATTTGTCAATATTTTCGGACCGTTGAAAAAATATTTATTATTATTTCATGCATTAGACCACGCGGCGTCAAAAATGTTTGGTGTCAATTCTTTTTAAAAGTTTGCTTTGTGAAATATTTATTTAAACGTGATTTAGAAATATTTATTGTCACCCAAATTAAACAAAACATGAGAATTTATAAAATTTATGACATATGTGATTTTTCAATGTACTGAGCTTAGAAAAATAAAACAAAAATGATCCAATTACTGAAAATATTAATATTCGGCAGCACAGGAAGAGTGTATTCAATCAGACAGTGAACTTAGTGGCAGCGATAATGATAACGTGCTTTTGTCGTCATATTCTCAATTTGCAAACGTAAAATGCATATATATTCAAGAACACATTCATATTTGTGAAGTTGTAATTTTTCAGAACACAAAGTTCTGTGAAATATTTAATAACCAAATTAATTAATCAATTAGAAAGACATACAGAAAAATCTAATTCACGAAAAAATATTAGGTTACTACTGGGATTCGAACCAAATAAAAATGAATTATTCAATTAATCATGGCGTCCATCTAGCGGTGGCATTGCAAAGTAATTTCAACTACCGTATCAAAAAAAGTGGATTGCTCTATGGACAAAATTAAAAATTAATCAATTAATAAAAATAAGAACTCCCATCCCAAATCCCAGTAGTAACCTAATATTTTTTCATGAATTAGATTTTTCTGTATGTCTTTCTAATTGATTAATTAATTTGGTTATAAAAAAATGCTTTTACATAGAACCATTGTTTTGCATGCAAATGTATGCAAATGCACATTATCCCGAATTACTTGAATACTGGAAATGAATACAGCACTAAGTGCCAAATATAAAAAAATCAAGAAAATTATACAGTTAAGTATATATGCCTTCGCCAATAAATTAAATACTGCACATTAGTCCTATATACATGGTAATGAATAACTTACAAATATTTTAATTTTTTATTATTAACTGAAGCACTCAACGACATGCGTATTTTATTGTATTATTATACTTTGTATTAAAATAATTAACTCACGTGAGGTACCGGCGTTTAGTGGTGTTGAAATTATAATGAAAAGTAGTGTAAAGCAGCACATAGAGAGAGCAAAAAAGATTATATTCGCTTTTTACTTTGTATCTTTGCTTTATTCATATCCAGTATTCACTTTACTATTAGGTACTTCAAAAAATACAAAATGCAGCGTGCCCGCTCGTAGGTTAAAATATCCAGCACCAATATATTGCCGTGGACACGTGTGCTTATTGTGTGTGGACACGTGTGCTTATTGTGTGTGAACTGTGTGTGTGAGTGTGAACTGCGATTGTATTATATTTGCATGAGTTTAATAGAAACTTATGCGAACCGATAAGTTAAACAATTTACCATCAAGTTTATTGAAAGCAAACAGTTTGTCTTCAAAACATAAGCCGAATTCAAACAGAAACAATTATTTGATCCCTTACTAATAATAAATTGGCAATCTATTCGGCAATAAACCATTAAGATCAATACTCCGCCAGATTGGGAACACTGCGTTATTTGAACAACAACAGTTTTCATGGGAAAGCCTAAGCTTTATCGTTGATTTATTATCCTGAATACGTACGGCGAATCCTTTAATTCTGAGCTGTATCGTTATGTTTCAATATTGTTTATTATTTTGTTTCGAGACTTATCACTTTATTTACTCTCAATAACTGAGAAAAAATAATCTGTGCCTGAAATTCAACATATCGTAAGTCCAAAATTATCGTTTTAAAAAAATTGTTTCACAGTTGTATCTCAAATAACACCTCTTTTTTTTCCTAATGTACTTAGGTTTTCTTAGCTCTCAACACTTAAATGATGAAAATTGATGCGTTTCAGTTAGAGTACTGGGATGATAGTACTGACCAGCCATTAATATTGTAACGTAAAGATGTAAACATTTTAAGTAATCTACAATGATTGCATAATATAATGCAGGCTATAAATATAATCATTTTAACAAGTGTCACAAAACAATATAAAGATTATTGAGAAACAAAACAATATCAAAATTATTATTGTTGTTTGCTTGTTTCCTATTAATCAATAATAGGAACTAAATGTTGAACAAAATATTCATAAATTCTTAATTTTTTTCAAAGCATCTTATGACTTTTTCAAAAATAACTAAATAAATATATGGTGACATAATTAATAAAAGTAAACTTAGTTTTCATCACTTTTTTATTGAAAAATATGTTTCAGAGCCCATAGCCTCTACGTCAGGATACAATTGTAAACTAACAAATTAAATCTAAAAATCGAAGTATAGCAAATCTAAATATAGAAAAAAATCATAAATGGAAAATAAGCGATAATGAAGTATCTTCTTAACATGAAAATAAATTTAAAAGATAACTCTTTATAAAAAGGACCTGGTTATTTAAGATATTCAATTTAATTTTAGCACTTTTTCTTATTTCCACTATAAAAGTAATTTTGGGTTTTTTAACATAAATCTATTATTTGTAAACAATTCAATAATATTTTCACTTTTACATGTTTTCAAAACATCTATACTTGACATTTATGAATAGGATTTTTTCCACTTTTTCAAAATTATCAGTTTTTAAAAATCCATAGTCTTCTTGACATAGTCTACTTTGTCCATGATAATTAAAGTATTATTACCTTTATCAGCTTTTGTAATAATCAGATTATTTTCTCGTATAACTTTGGATATATTCAATGCATGCTTTTTTCCGAATTAAATTGATTTTGGTTAATATTATGAATATTTGATTTAATTTTTTTTAACACTTCAACACATTTATATTGGACAGAATTGTCTTTAGTCAAAGCAGAATGCCAATAACTCTAAATTTATAGTATTATTATCAATATGTAAATTATAGTTCAAACTTTAAGATAGTAAATTCATTCCTCCTTTTTAAAATTATAGTTAGTTAAGTTTAAAACACGGTTATTAAATAAAATTTTACTTTTATCATTTATTTCTGAAGAATTTTTTAGACTTTTATCATTAGAAAATAAGTAGTATACCTGATGATGAGAAGGACTACTTCTCTCGAAACTATATTAGTAATTTAATAACTCATACTTTGAATCTGTATTACAAAGTAAGAATAAAACATTTTAAAATTCATTTAACTATCTTAAACCATCTAATTTATTCTATATTTTCGGATTATTTAAAATAAAAGTTTTATTTTTTAACATTTATTTTTTTAAACGAAAATTCAATTTTTTTATACATGATACTCAAATCATTGAGACAGCTTCTTAGTTTATGATCATTACAAGACGCAGCAGAAAATGCTCTTTCATTCTCAATGCTTGTGGGAGGAGTGGTTATCAAGCATTTAAGACATGAGACCTCGATTTACAGTTGCGCTTTCAAAAAAATCTATTTTGAAATAAATAAAGTAAAACACTTTGTTTTAACTACAATAAAATTTGATTGCATAAATTCAAAATATTTCGGTAGCGTTGCTCCCTTCTTCAGGACAATAAATGTACTAACATTCATTTTCCAGTAAGCACAGATTAGTTATGACGAAACGATGCTAGACGGGAACGCGCTTACTAACAAAGTAATTGCAATAGAAATAGGTTAAGGAGAGCGCTATTTACAAATATTACGATTTGATTTCTTATAATTATAATTTATTTATTTAAAATTTACCTTATTTCTATTACTTCTATGTAACCTAAGTGAAAGCCCCTAGTGTTGGTCAGTAAAATTTTAATAAAATTAAAATCTAATTTGTGAATAGATTCTATAAGTCATTCTTCTTCTTTTGGTGTCATGTCAGGTCCCCCCAACGTTGACTATCACCCGAGAGAAAGCGTCCCTGTCCTGGGCAGCACGAAACAGCTCTCCAACACTTCTTATGCCCGTCCAGTCGCGTATATTGCGGAGCCAGGAAATTTGTCTCCTTCCAACACCTCTACGACCCTCTATCTTGCCCATAAGAATCAGGTGGAGCAATTCGTATTTTTCTCCTCTGAGCTCACGACCCAAATACGATACCTTTCGGATTTTGATATTTGTCAGCAACTATTCACTCTAGCTCTTTGAAGAACTCTTGTGTTGCTGACCATATCCGTCCAGGGTATCCGGAGCATTCTCCGATGTATCCACATTTCGAACGCCTCCAGCCGGTTCATGCTACTCACTTTGAGGGTCCACGATTCCACTCCGTACAGCAGGACTGACCATATATAACATTTGACCAGGCGCTGTCGAAGTTTCAGATTAAGATTGTCATCGCAGAATATCTGTCTCATTTTGTTAAAAGCAGCTCGCGATGCTTCAATTCTGCATTTGACTTCAGTTTCTGGGTCGAGGTCTTCCGCTAGGATACTTCCAAGGTATTTAAACTTTGTCACTCTCTCTATACCAGCCCCATTCAATGTGAGGCGTGCTCCCGTGTGATCTTGCCTACTAAACACCATGAACTTTGTTTTACTCACGTTCATGTTAAGACCCAGTCTCACACCAGCCTCATTAATTCTGTTTACGAGTGTTTGTAAGTCTTCCATACTATCTGCCAGAATGACTGTATCATCCGCATACCTGATATTATTGACGTGTACACCGTTAACCTTGACCCCCAGTTCTATGTCATGCAAAGCCTCCTTGAATACTAGATCGGAGTATAAATTGAATAACATAGGTGACAATATACACCCTTGTCGAACTCCACGTTTGAATGGTATAGACTTTGTTGAGCTAGTTTCCAACTTGATGACAGCTTCCTGGTTCCAATATAGGTTTTTAATAATGTTAATGTCTTTGTCATCAATACCACGCTCTTGGAGCATCTTGATAAGGTCCGCGTGTTTCACTCTATCAAACGCTTTTTCATAATCAATGAAACACGCAAAAACGTCTTTTCGTTGGTCGCGGCATTTCTGTAGTAGTACATCTATTGCCAGTAACGCTTCTCGTGTTCCAAAACCACTCCTGAAGCCATTAGCGAATTCTAAATAATTATTATCGATAATTACTTAAAGAAACTCAAAGATGCTCTGATTAAAAAATTTATTGAATTTTTACCTGTTAAAAATGGTGACAATCCTTACAGTTTACTTGACAAATGCCTGATTTTTTTCACAATATTGTCACGTGTCGTGGCTAGGGAAGAATGAATGAAAACAATGAGAATTATTCCAGTGCCTCATAGTTGTTATTTGGTTGTTCCAAGTGTTTCTGGACGTTTTCCAAAGGTTTTAGACCACCCTAGATTGTTACAGGTCATTCTTGATGTTTAGATAGTGTTATGACATTTACAAGGAATTCAGAAAGTGCGTAAATTATTTTTAGCATGCCATCACGTGATAATATTTTTACAGAAACTGTCTGCTTTCCATTCAATGTTATCTCTTGTATAATATATTTTATACTATAAAAAGTGTCAAGAAAAAACACCTCCTTGCAAGAAATCATCAAATTTCTGAGTGCCAGGGTTGTGTAAACGGGATGTAAATGTAAACAGTTTTAATTAAATCAAGATTCAAACATGAAATAGTTCGCGTCTTTGCTAAGCCCAAGTATATTTTATAGAAAATCTTTGATGGTTTGGGTTCCGGTCATTTAATTTTGTTTTTTAGCCGTGACTTTTGACCGAAATTACGGACGTTACACGAAGCTACGGGCAGATCAAACGTGTCACGTGGGCACGCCCTGCCCACTGCCGAGTCTCCGCATTCCAAACGCGCGCACGAACACCTAAACGCGCGAGCATCTCGGCGAGCAGATGTTTTCGCGGAAATAAATATCCAGTCGGAAAATGTTCCTCCGTTCACCCCCTCCCCGACCTAATGGATACGAAATGTTTTGTTAGTCGAGTCGAGAAAAAATGCGGTGACGCTCCCAGCGCAAAAAAAGGTGGCCAAAGTTTTAAGAGCAAAGTTTCAAACCACTCTTGCAAAGAGTTGTTGCTCTTGCAGGGGAGGGATTATTATTGTGAATTATTTTAAAATTTGGGTTGAAACTCCGCTGCCGACGACACCGGGGTAAAGTAATTTTCGCACAATTGTAAGAAATGGGATTTTAAAAAGGATAACTTCGTTATCCTCCCCGAAGTTCGTCCAAAATACGGCTGTTGTGGGGGCACACTCGCTAATGGTTTACTCATTGAACAATATATCCTTGATTCCCACTGCAAAGGCTTCCTAGACTAGCAGACAGATACGAGCAACTGGACGTTTTTGCCAATAACTGTATATTATTCAAACATATATTAAATGGTGTATTGAAAGATTACTAGTATGTTTCGAATTGTACTTAAATAATTGATTTGTATTTGTATGTATATTTTTTTTTATAATATTGCTTTCAATGCATGTGCTATATCTTTTCACTCTACATTAATATATTTTTTTTAATTTCGATTATATGCTTCTGCTTTTTAAACACATACTTGCTTTTTACTTTATATTATATTTATCTTTATATATTTGTATCTATATTTTAAGTATTTTATTTTCTCTTTATGTCACTATTATGTTTACGTGTTAATTTTTTTTCTCTTTATACTATCTATGTATTCTGATTATGTACACTTACCTATCTATTGTAAAAAGCTCAATTGGGCGTTAATTAATAAATAAAAAAATAAAAATATGTCTCTTATTCTGATGACAGTTTCTACATTTGTACATAAAATTTGAGAATATTTTACGGTTTTACTTAAAGGTTTGATTCTCACTTTTTACATCATTAGCCACCAATCGCCAGACTTGTGTCATTTATTTATTAATTAATATGGAGAATTCTCAAGTTCGTAATTTCCATTTCAATAACACAACAAAATCTTGAATTATTTTACCTAGAACTCAATTATGAACGACTCCTCTAATAAAATAATTTAAAATCCTAAAACGCTAAGCTAACCGACAGTAAAACGGGACAATAAAAAATAAACATATTATATTAAAGAAAACACATTATTATTGTGAAGTTGCAATTTCAGAACAAAGTTCTGTGAATTATTAAACATTTTTTTATTAATGAATAAGAAAAGACATACATTAAAATCGAATTAACGAATAAACATTTTAACTGCTACCGGGATTCGAACCAACGGACCTCCATTCTATCCGGGGATGGCGTCTTATCCAATTTAGTCACGGCAGAGAAAACAAAAGTTAGAAACGAAATATGAAAAATAATAACCACATAATAAAATACAAATATCTTTTAAAGAAATACTCCCCCAAACATTAGTATTTGAACTCAAATTGAATAAATCAATACTTGTACGGTTCACTAGCTCGTTATAAGACCTACTTGCTCATAAATTAAAGGTGTTCCTCTGCGATCTCGTATGTTATTTCGGAATTGAAAAAGGATGCGACTGTCGTGTTGAATACTTAGGGATCCCATGCTAATCTTTTCCAGTAGATACGGTATCAAACCTGAATTTTTTTTCTGTTCATACACACTAAAGTAAGTAAGAAGGATTGGATATAATGATATTTGAGTTTGGGGAATTTCGGCAGATAAAGGACGATACAAGTATTAAAAAAATGTGTAAAACGTAGTAAAAAGTTAAAATAACAAACCTGATTTTCAATATGTTTAACGAGACGGTACTATACACTCATATTAATTTTCGCGGGTCATTTTTCCACCAGACGCTTAAAAGCTCCATAAATAATTATGTTATTTAAACTATAATAAGAAATATGAATTTTATATATTTTATTCGGGCTTCTATTTGACAAAATTACCTGATACCTTATATTGTAGCGGTTTTCTTACATATTTTTTTTCCTGTATTAGCGGTTATCTGCCAAAACCCCTTAAGATAAATATCATAATATCCAACCTTTTTTACCTAGGTACTATTATAGTGTGCATGTACAGAAAATATTTCAGGTTTAATATTATAACATTTGCTCTATGAGGATTATGCTTTTTATACCTCATCTTTTTACACATCAGCATTCGTTGCGCCATCTGGTAGCGTTAGTGGCGGACATTGATACGTAGAAAATTATGTTTATTTTTTGCTTCCTACACCTCATCATTATTTGCACCATTTGGTAAGAAAAGTGACGACCATTGTTAAAAAGAAAATAACCAATTTAAATTAGTGCGACTGAAATATAATTACCTGCTGAATATGCAACAGCGATGAGAAACACCGTCAGATTTACAATTGGAAGACCAATTAGTTTCTCACAGTAATTTTGCTATAATCGAATGTTTCACCCCAGAAATCGGCTGGTGTCGGCATTATTCGGCACCGATCATTCGCACGCAGATGGCGTCATCCGGCCCTGGTTTGATTGGAAGTCAAATGTCTGATCACGTGACCCCAAAATGTCAAAAGTAACGGCCGTAAATAATTTGGGCTATTTTCCGAAAAAGGTCCGATTTTTGTGTCACTTGAGGTTGTGTATATCGCACCACGCGTACTTTAGAGATTTCTTTACTTTGGTGTTAGTCAAAAAGTACAGTTTTGAGATATCTGCTTTTTAAAATAAAATTAAAGGTTTTTTTTTGCATTATTTCTGTTCATCGCTTTTGACTTTACACACTCTGGCATCTTCAACGGCTCTACAGCACATATTCATTACCTACCTTCCATTATTTGCAGGTACGAGATGCAAGGACAGTGCTATTCACACATTTCCATCGTTGGTCGCTAAACGAGCAATTGGCGATATTTTCGATAACCATTTTACATGTAAAGATTGTTCAGCAAATCATGGAGCATTACTGTAAGTATTATTTAATTACATAATATTCTCTGCATGTTTTACTGGCTTTGCCATATAGCAAGGTTTATTTTCATACATGCGACACAATACTTTATATTCTTTGGTCTCTTAATTTGGTATAACCTCATAAAACCCGCTTAAATGTAAAAGAAATACAACATTTTTAAGGTCATATCATTTAAATATATCTCCCGAAAAACTACTGGTTTAGCAAAACCGACAATGCGTACCCTAATTACCGTAGAATTGTATGATTTAATAAGTCTAGAAGGCTTAAGGATTTCTCGTTAGCTTCTTGATTTCCCTCTGGCTCCACTGGATGACTTGCCATTTTATTTTCTTCATGTATCAATTATGACATATTGATTTTTATAGAGATGCTATCAAATATTTAAATATTTTGGTCGCCCAATCATCTTGGTCCAACTTTTCAATTTCTTCAAGTTATCATCGTCTTAGAGTGATTTAATGTTAAATAGTTAATTTAATTTTTTTTTTTTTCTTTTTTAACCCTAGAAAGCTAACCTCCGTCGAATCGACGGGCTTCGTTAAGGGGGGGTAAGGTTAATTCGTACAAAAAAAGGCATGTTTTTGTGAATTTTTTGTGACAACACAATTAAAATCTCTTTATTAATACTAATGGTTCATTAAAGTATGACTTTCGAAGAATATTGTGTAAAATTTTCAAGAAGAAATATTACAAAATACGGCAATGGCAGCAATTATTCGGACGTGTCTCGGAAAAAAGTATAATTGCGGTGTCCATCATAACTTGGTGCTGGATCATCTGAAATCAAAAAATCAAAGTGCATTCTTTAGATAATAGATTTCTCTAGGTAACGCTGGGAGGGTTTTTTGAAATTTCAATTTTCAATCAAGGAACATCACCCCAGACCGGCAAATTTGTCCTATTTTCACAGCACAAGCATTTAGCATTGTTTGAAAATAGTAAGAATATTAATGTGACATGGATTCCGTGTTTGCATTCCTTTTGAAAAAAAAGTGAGATAAATGAAATATGAAATGGATAAAATAAGGCATAAAAAATAATACTTAATTGTTTTACTTCAATCGTTGACCACTCGCTTACCCGCGTCTAAGCAAACAGCCAGGATTGCCCCGGGTCAAACGGTAGGACACGCGACGCATTATCAAGAATTTACCGAAATTACAATATTATAATTAAGTGTTCAAAAATAACAGTCGTTTTTTATATGTAAGAAAAGTAACTCATAAAAACCAAGTTTTTATTGTACTTCCTTTATTTGTAAAATATACAACTAATATACAACAACAACAAATATACAACAACAACAACTAATATACAACAACAAATATACAACTAAAGACGAATTAAAACATATAACATTACACTAAACTTACAGTAATTTAATATATTTCTAAAATGTCAGATGTCTTGAGCTTTGATAAGACACTTCGTGCTTTGAATATTAAATTCTTAAAACATTTGTCAGTCAATTTAGATTTTCGACATTCGTAGTGAAGTACCTATTATGTATACCGACGGAGTAATTCAAATTTATAAAATATTCTGCGACGTTATCGGGCCGCCGCTGCCGTTGATAATCAAACTTTTCTAATGATTCCAATTTGAAAAAAAATCCTAAATTATACTATAATTATTAATTTTTTTAACGAAAATTTGATAGATCTTCTTGATCGTTGCCACGAGTCTACTTGCCAAGTTTCAGCTCGATTGGATCACGGGAAAAGGGTCAAAAATCGATCCAAAGTTTTTTCGTCAGATAAGCAGACAAGACGACAAGTAGACAAGCAAGCAGACGCCACGAGTTAATATAAAGGGAGTAATAAATAAACAGACAACTTGACGAATTTTTATTATTTTTTTAAATCCTTTAAATACATTAAAGGTTATTTATGCGCGACCTCTAGACTACATTTTTGGACACGACTCCTTATAAAGTTCTCCGCTGGAGTCCAGTATTTTGGAATAAGGCCAGCGAATCAATACACATTATAAAATAAAGTCACCGGCAAGCTTCTGACCTTCTGTCTATGTATCTATATGACCGCGCTAATCTCAAAAAAAGTATATTAAAAATTTCCCTAGCATTAAACGTATTAGTGAATCGAGTCGGGAAAAAATTTGCCGCTAAGTCGCTCTCATGAAAACGCTGCCTAATCCGTTAGAGATACAAAAAAATCGTGCAGGAAAGAATTGTGTTAAATTAAATTATGTACAAAAAAGCCGATGGTAGCAAATATCTCTATTTTAAGGATAGCTTACAACATCAATTTTTGTCCATAAAATTTCATCCATCGTATATATAACTAAGATATAATGTTTAGGTTTCCAGCAATTTTGACGAATTCGGTATTAATCTTTATCAAATTAAACATCATATTTACATTGTGAATTTAACGCAGATCAAATTTGTTCTTTGCACAAAATCATTAAATTAAAAATCAGAGAAGATATGATGAGCTTAAAATAATAAGACGTGGACAAAACTACCGGGTGAAGCCGGGCCGGGTAGCTAGTAGATAATAAAATATTATAAATTATGCAATTTTTCAAACCATGCAAGTCGCTTATGGTAAATTTTGTGAAATAATGTGACCTGCTTATTGGCTGTCAAGACTCAATTTTATAAATTTATTAAGCTGAGTGCATCAATACGTGATCTATATATATAAATTCACTGTGACTCGCTTCATCGACAAATTATGGATGAACCAGTCGACAAGCATCGGTATGTATAGTTAGGTCAAACTAGTTCGCATAGAGCTGAAAATTGGTATAGATCTCGGGTATACCATCAAAAATGAAATTTAAAAAATCCCCACCAATCCCACATCTGCTAAACAATTGGACGTAGTTATGCATAAATAATCCAACCCAAAAAACGTGGAACTGAAAAAATGGCTTTATAAATTTGAACCTACTAAAACCTACTATGCCGATATTTTATTGATTATTGCACAGGACTCATTATTGAAATGTTTTTAATGTTTGTTTTGATGTAATTATTATTAAAAACTTTTATTTACGTAGATATGACGCGTATTACAGGTTGGATTCTTTCTACAAATTGTCGAAATCAACGAAAAACAGTACTTATTTTTTCTACGTGGGTTCTATGTTCTATGAATTTGATAAAGTATTAAGTAAAACGTATTTTCTGAGGCGTAGACAACGTTCAACCTCATTAGATGTTTTGTACAAAATTATTATCGTGTGGTACAGTAGAATTATAAAGATGCATAATGCGTTCATACCACATAGATGTTTTTAACCAATATTTTTGTTTGCCAATAATTTGTAATTTTGAAGTCGCTGAAACCATTCAAGACACTTTTTTTAGTTTAAGATTTAATTAAAAAGTGATGGCCGTGATGTGGAATAATAAAAAAAATGAATTTACACAAAACTATTTAACTACTTAAGAGCTTGGAAGTTTTCACTTCATAAAGATATCGTATTGAGCTGTTTTAACCCGTACATTGTTCATTTTTAGTATTTTGTGGGTTGGATGGTTTCTGCATAACTACATCCAATTTATTCAAGATCAAAGGAAGAAATTATCGATTTTTTTTGCATTTTTCTGATAAATGGTATGTTTTATCATAAAAACAGTTAAGACATAAATTGTTGAGTTGTGAGGTTTTTATCCTTTTTTCCAAGAATCACGATTTCTGAGATAGAATCAAGAATTGCGATTCTAAAAATTGATGAAGTCGTATTCTTAATAATATGCACGCCCACGCCGCCTATGCACATCTTCGGACGATTAACATAAGTATATCTTATCTATTTTTATGATAAAACTTACCCAGAAAAATGCAAAAAACCGATAATTTCAACCTTTAACCTTAAATAAATTACCTAGCAGATTGGTGGTGATTTTTGAAATTTTATTTGTAATAGTGTACCCAAGATCTATTCCAATTTTCAGATCTATGCGAATTATTTTTAATTGAATTTTGTATTTTGAAGGGTACATCCTCACAATTATTAAGCCTAACATTTTTTAAATTTGTTAAAAGTTATTTTTCCATTTCTTAGACAAAACTTTATCATTTTTTCAAAAACATAAAAATATACATTTTTGCTTATCCTGAAAATATTGCTTAAAAGCTTTTGCGATTTATTCCACAATATTCAAATTTTTATATAAAACTGCCTTATAACACAATATCATAATTTAAACTATTGACTTATATACATATAGACGTATTCAATTATAAATAAATATGTTTTTCTATGAAACGAATAAATAAGTCTTTGAAATGATAATGCCAATCAAGCAGCCAATCTCTGTGATGTTACTTGATAATTTTTCCAACTAAAAAATTATACAATTTTTTACTTTGCCTGAAATTATTATATTATGATAATAATAATATCATTAGTATGTTCTTAAATAATTACATTAATATTCGGTTTTATATCATTATAAAAAAATAATATTTATATAATTATTCTACAGTCTACGGAGAAATATTTATTAAATTATTTGGAAGTCAACAGCCTTATAATAACCCTGGTTATCCAGTTAGGATTTTAAAGTAATACACTATAATAATGAGCTCCCCCCCCCCTCCTACGTAGCCACCGATGTCGTCTGCGCCCCTTTAGCACATATTAAATTATGGCCACGTCTTCTTTTCTTTAACTCGTCATATCTTCCAAGATATTTAATGATTTGATGTTAAGGACAAAGTTGACCTGTGGTAAACGCCCCGGCTCTAGTTAATAAGATATTTAATTTGATAAAGATTACTACTGAATTCGTCAAAATTGATGAAAAATTAACCATTATATTATCATAGTTATACATTTTATGAAATTTTATAGACTAAAATGGTTCGTGTAAGTTATTCTTAAAATATAGATATATGCTCTTTTTCTTGTAGATAATTTAATTTTACACAATTCTTTTCCACACATTTTTTTTGTATCTCTAACGGATTAGGCAGCGTTTCTATGAGAGCTCTAGACGCAAATTTTTTCCCGACTTGATTCGTTACACCGTTAATGCTTAGCTTCTATATGTGTTAGGGCAATTTTTAATACACTAAAATCTATCTGAAGTAATGCAGATCTTGACAAACTGCATACAAATCTGTGATGTAGTTCTCGAGATTAACGCGGTCATACAGACAGACAGACAGAGGGGCAGACGCTCGCCGGGGACTTTGTTTTATACTTTGTATTGATACTTTATTATTGTGAAAATAATAAACAATTAAACATAAGTGTGTGTGTATGTTTGTATGTGTAAACTTGCGTTTGTGTCTGTATATATGTATGTGTGTTAGTTCTATTCTGCCCCAACTTATCTAAGAAGCAATATCTCTTTTAAAAAAATTACTGAGTTAACCAAAAAAATGTTAATGGAGCAATTTCTATCAATCAATTTTTTTTTACCTAAGTCAATAGATATTGAATTAATACCGATAAAAAAGGTTTTATCAGTATTTATTTTGTATTTGAGGTATTTTTATGTAGCTCAAACATTAAAACTGCAAATAAGCTATATGTTATTTACTCCACATGGATATACTGCGTATTAAAAATGCTTTAATTTAAATATTTTGATGGAAATATAGCAAACAAGCTTATAAGAATGATAAAATTTGATCTCATGTATCCAAACCTCAAAAAAGCATTAATAAAAAAGTATGGATTTACTGCATTTTGGCTTAGTTGGGCAGTATACGTTTCCAAGACATTGCGTATGGCTTTTATGAAAGCATCATAGGTTTCATGAAATATATCGACACTGGAGAACCTTTCATTCTAGTCCAACCTTTTTATTGATGACACTATGCTTCCCATGATTTCTTTTAATTATTATAATTTAATTTATTGATTAAAAATAACGCCACTCTTATTATTTAATATACTCATTCTCTTTGCCTTGACTATATTATTTTGCAAATTAAAAAATTGTACAAATTTGACCTTGTCCTAAAAAGGTAAACATAAATTATATACGACACCCGTGTTGTAAAAAAGTTAATGATAACTGTTACCGTATTTCCTCATCAGAATATTACTTGGAATGTTTGTTTGATGTTGCGTTTTAATATGAACCGCAAAATACGCCACCAAAGTCCCCCAAAGCTCCCGCAACCGCCAAAAAACTTTTGTCATTTAAAACTTAGATTACTAATATATTTATCTTTATTAATGAAGACTTCCTGTAGCCGAGACGAAACACTGGAGGCTGGAGAGAGAGACTCATCACTGTTCAAATTATTTCCGTTTTAAATTTTAAATAAATATTTAAATTTTGAATATAATTATACATCGCTTCCTACTAGCGAAGGGAAAAACTACATTTCAAAATGAAGACTACAACACACACACGTTCACCAGTTTGAAGACTACAAAGTGTACACTACAATTGTAGTAAAAACTACTTGAAGTGATTGTAGTACTACGAAATGAAGTGAAGTAATTGTAGTACTACGAAATGAAGTGAAGTCGAAGTATGGGGGGGGGGGGTTGTTACAGTTTCCAGAGATTTCTTCGTTTACCTACATCAACACCATGGGGGGGGTGGGGGGTTGTTACATATTCCAGAAATTTCTTCATATATCTACATCAACTTTCCAAAAATTTCACGTAAAAAATGCACTATTTAAAGTGTGTTTCTCATACTTTCGATAACTTTGAAGTGTATGTACTTTGTAGTGTTCACTTTGAAATGAAGTGTACTATTTGAAGTTTATACTTTCAATAACTTTGGTGTTTGTAGTTTGTAGTGTGCACTACACTTCAAAATGTACTTCAATGTAATGCAGTACTACATTGTAGTAGCGAGTGCAGAGCGGACCCATCACTATACAATAGTACATTGAAGTGCACATTTCGCACACATCAAAGTGTGCGAAATGTGGACATCAATGTAGTGTAGTACTACATTGTAGTAGTGAGTACAGAGCGGACCCATCACTACTTCCTACCGTCCCGAGACTTGAATACTTACTACAAGTCTTATTCAGAAATTTATCCCTTCGGTAACCGATACATCTAGGATAATCGCGAAAATACCCTTATCGATAATTACACCTTCCAAAACTCAAACTTAAAATCTAATTTTAACAAAGTTTGGTTTTGCCAGAGAGAAGAATATTTTAATAATATAATAATTTATTTTCTGAAGGATGTTGCTTGTCATATAAGGGGTATAAAAGCAAAGGCAGCAATAACAAAAAAAATGCAGTTATCGAGGATAAATAATATTTATATAATGTACAGAATTGAAGATTTAATAGGAACAAAGCCTATTATAAATTTATAAAAAAACATGACATTGACAGAGCGATAGATAAATACATAAAATCTAGAATTACGTACATTTTAAATTAGTTATCTTCGGTGACTGCATTCAAAACATTTTCTTATTTTCTTTTATATTGCTGCTTTTGCTTGTAAACACCACAAAATACGAGGACTTTGTTGACGTAAATGAACACACATACTCCACGTATTGTACATCTTGCTAATTTAAAATAAATACATTATATTGGGTCATTGCTG
The DNA here is from genome assembly GCA_016648135.1 of Agrypnia vestita. Classification (NCBI taxonomy): domain Eukaryota; kingdom Metazoa; phylum Arthropoda; class Insecta; order Trichoptera; family Phryganeidae; genus Agrypnia; species Agrypnia vestita. The sequence continues at coordinate 42,352 of JADDOH010001360.1, read as the reverse complement.
TGGAAAGCAAATCAAATACTAAAAAATAATAAACATATTATTTATTTACAAAGTCATTGGACATAAATTAAATTGAAGTAATGTTATTAAATTTACAATTTCACTAAAAGTTTCTGGAATAATTCACACACTGATTCACTAAATTTGTTTAAGAATCTTCGCTACACTTCTGTCATTTGTGAATATCTTGGTCTATCATGTACTGATTGATACATACTTAAATTGCTCAGGACCGCACTAGAAAATATCTCGCTTGTCGGTATGTACTTGCGCCGCGAAGAGTATCTGTCACTCATAACATAGGCAACATTTCTCCCCTATTCTCATTCCCCTTCCCCTCCCACTGACATTTTCTATGCAAATCTGTACCGTTTGACCGATCGGACTCAACATTTGGAAACTTATTCTTTAGGACTCGGCGAGTAACGTAGGCGATATTTCCCCCTATTTTAATACCCCTCACTTATTTTTGATGCAAATCTGTACCCTTTGACCGATCGGACTTAAAATTTGGAAACATATTCTTTAAATTTATACCGTCCAAATCAAACCTTTGTTTCCCCCACAAAATTATATTCAACTTAATCCTTAACCCGTGCAACGCCGGGTACGAACGGCTAGTTGATTAATAAATTTGGTTTAAAAAAATTCATTATATTTTTAACGCAACCGTATACTACTAATATAATACACACTACACACTTACTAACGTAAATATCTTGGTGACTGATTTCTTGTCATTTTTCAATACTGTATAAATTTCTGTCAAAGTTATACATTTTCGAAACTTTTGAATTTGGAACCGTTTTAGACCGAAAATCGATACAACTTGAAAGTGGGTACGCATTTGGACTTTTTGTAAAATGCATATGGTTTTTGATTCGTCGCATAACATGTTTACGATGCTGTGACAAAAAATGTCTTCGAATCGTCATCATTGTCAAATCGAGACGATTAGTTCTTATTTATGCTATCACAAACAAATAGTTCAATTTGTACCTGTTCAAAAACAAATATTAACAATTAATCTTCATTAAACTGATTTCAATTATATTTATCATCTCCCTAGGCAATGCATTATTGTATAAAAAATAAACATTTTTAACCAATAAGTATATAAAAATATTCATAATCACGCCAAATAAGTATTACTTCTACCGCTCGTACAAGCTATTCCATTCATTTTTAAACTACCCTATATTCCTGATGCTACTGCAACCATTTTTTTTACCAGCTGCAGATACTTTTTCAACCCCAACGCATAAACTGTAGAGTAACCAGAAGCTTATGCGTTTTTGCCGTAAATGTTTGCTAATATTTTCCCAGCGCGTTGTAGGCCTGGCGTTAAAATTTGTTAAGCGAATGGTACAACGATCGAGTACATCACAGCGCGCGGTACAAAAAAAAAATATTTGCAAAAATTATCTGTTGACGGTTCGTTCGCTTACCGGCTCCGGGGGACGAAATGTGTTTCAACTAGCGGGGTTTAATGCAAGTTGGCGCGGTTACAATTTTTTCCGTGCATTTAATTCGGGAAATGTCGCCATTGCCAGCGCCAGCGACGTAGCTGAACGTTGCGCCGCCGCTATCTGCGTGATATCGCGAAAATTGATCGTGGAGCGTTTTATACGCCCCAAAAAATGTACGGCTAACGATGGTGGAGCTTGTTCAGACGTCGGGCTGAAAGAAACTCGTGCAGTTTGTCACTTCCTCAGTTGAGAGTTTTGTGAAATTTTGCGCCACTGAGGAGCATTTTATGTCGCAATGGGTTGTCTTGAAAAAAGGATGATTGTAAGCATTTAATAGCATTGTGAAAAGGTATGATGAAGTAGATATGTGACACCAATGAGTCGCGGAACGCAGGGTCACTCGTCATTCGGGCGGATCGATTATTATTTTACTATGGAACCCGATCTTGTTGATCCAAAAACATGTACAGCTAACGATAGTGGACCTTTTTCTCATACCTGGCTGAAAGAAGTTCGTGTAGTTTGTCACTTTCTCAGTAAAGAGTTTTGTAAAATTTTGTGCCACTGAAGAGCAATTTTAATTCGCAATGGCTTGTCTTGAAAATAAGATGATTGTATACATATTTTATTTCGCAATGGCTTGTCTTCAAAATAAGATGATCGTATACATTTAATAAAAAAATTGTGTCGGACAAGAAAAAACCGGTGGCCCTTAATCGGGCCTTTTTTACCAATCTCCATATGTTGGCACTGATGAACATTTTATTAAAGAAAAAAGTGATTTTTTTGTATTTTGATTTTTTAGAATTAATTATTGCTTAATAAATTATTATTAAAGAAAAAAGTGATTTTTTTGTATTTTGATTTTTTAGAATTAATTATTGCATTTTTTATCACATGAATTGTGAGCGCGAGCGCGCAGATGGGCAAGAATAAATAAAACCCTTTGGGTATGCCTAGTGCGCTCGACGCATTTTTTATTAAAAATAACCGAAGTTATTTATTGTAATTTTTGTATGTATGTTTTTTAAAGTTTATTTTTGACATCACTGGGAGGTCGTTATCGGATTAATTTTGTTGTTAAAAATGTTTTTGTGTATGTTGTAAGCGATGTAAGAAGAAATCGCGGCGGCATGATTTGATTCTTGAAAAAGATTTTAATCTTCCCAAATCGTAATATTGGGCGACTGCAGTACGGTATCGCCACAGTCCGGGGGCATCGGTTTTACCCTCTAGCGACATCAGTACCGTGCCGAAGTCGCCATTTTATCGGTACCGTGCCAAAGTCGCCATTTTTATCAAACACAATTCAGTACCCTCTTGCGACATCGGTACCGTGCCGAAGTCGCCATTTTTATACAAAAATTATAAAATGTAAAAATTAATATGATTTTGTTCGCAATCACTTGTATATGGCTTTACATAATTTTATGTAGAAAAAATATTGAATTTGTGTAGCCAGGCTCGCCAGAGAGACCAAATATACGAAATTATTGCACCCAGCTTGGCGAGTCTGGCCCCCTTTTTACCGATTATCTCCATGAAGGATGAACCTGAGAGACATTTGTTATTGAAGCAAAAGAAAGATGAAATATAAATGTGTAAAAATAGTATGTTATAACTATAGTAGAATGTTTAGTTACATGTTTATTAATATTTTGAATACGGGACCACTGCTCATAGAGCTGCGACTCGAATTATGAGTAGTGATCCCGCCGTCAGACAGAGGTCGGTGTCGTCGGTTTCCGAAATGCCGACCTCTGACTGGTCGTTGAAAATGCGCCTGGGCGTGCGGGCCCTGATTTTTTGATGAAATAAATTACGTGGCGCAGGAACCCAGAATTCAGTTCTGCTCCTGCGTTCACCTCCAGATCTACTTGCGACTTTCTCTTCTTCTCTACTCGACTCCTGCTTCAGCCTTTGGACCGCTCTAAGATTCTCAGCGAATTTTTATACGATCTCGCTTTCGTCTGAGAATCTGCGATATCGGTGCCATCAGGTTGACCTGACCGTAAGGCGGTGGAATCACCCCATATTTTTGCGCGTTCCCGTCCGGAACAATAATATAAAGGTATGATGAAGAAAAAATATAACACCATCTAGTGATGGCACAACGAGTTACGTCGGTAAGAACATCGGCGGGATACTTAGCCGCTAGGGGTCAGTTGTCATGCGGGCGGACCAACCCAATCATTTTACTATCAAACCCGATCCTGTTAATCTAAAAACATGTACAGCTAAAGATAATAGACCTTTTCTATATACCTGGCTGATAGAAGCTCGTGTAGTTTGTCACTTAGTACTTGTCTCAGTAAAGAGTTTTGTAAAATTTTGTGCCACTGAAGAGCAATTTTATTTCGCAATGGCTTGTCTTAATAAGATGATTGTTTAAATTTAATGAAATGGTTTAACGGTATAAAGTTATGATAAAGCAGAAATATGATAACATCTAGTAACGGCACAATGAGTTACGTCGGTAAGAACATCGGCGGGATACTTAGCCGCCAGGGGTCAGTTGTCATGCGGGCGGACTGATGCTATTACTTTACTATCAAACCCAATCCTGTTGATCCCAAAACACGTACAACTAACGATGGTGGAACTTTTTTATATGTATGTCTGAAGGAAGTTCCATTAGTTTGTCAGTTCCTCATTCAAGATTTTTGTGAAATTTTGTGCCACTGAGGAGCGATTTTATATCGCAATGGGTTGACTTAAAAGTTATATGATTTTATAAATTTAATCATATGGTATAAAAGTATGATGAAGTAGAAATATGACACCATCTACTGATAGCACAATGAGTCACGTCGGTCACGACGCAATCACGAATACGTCTGCTTCGTCATCGGCGTAGCGAGAAAACTGCTTTAGCATTAAAACAATGCCAATCTGGATGGCGATAGTATATGGCCAATACTGGAGCTTTTGCTCACAGAACGACCTTGGGTCTGTGGTGGGTACCACTTCACTTTATAACGTCTCGGAATTTCTATCGAATTCACTGCTCAAAAGAAAACAAATTAAACGATCGGAGACGGGGCTTGAACCCCGGGCCAGCAAACCCGAACCGGCCGCCTAAGGCATGTTGCTCTCTGTGAACCGCCAAAAAGGAACAATAAATGTATACCTACTAGGGCTAAGCAAAGACGCGAACCATTACATGTTCCGCCGGGCACAATCGCCAGGATTGTTTTACTGCCGGCAGGGGAAATATAAAATAAATGTTCAAATATTTTGATAAAAGTCGTTGTAGCTATTTCACTGGTGTCGGTTATAAATAGGTAATTATTTAGGACACGGCTATTAAAAGTAAATTTTTGTCGGGTAACTAGCTAGTAAGTAAATAATAATGTAATTTTCCTCATACACGTCGCATGTCCTACTGTTAATCTTGCTTGGCGATATTAAAATCAGTATCAATTAAATAATTAATTTCCCGAGTGAAAATGATTACTTAGAATACCTGGGTGGTCGGTTTCAAGATAGGGCGAGTTATTTTTTGTAGGTACCCGGGTGAATTCGCTTATACATGGATTATATTGCCGACACAATTAATACTGCTCTGTTGACATATTTAATGATCGAACATTATTCACATATGTAACATGAATCTACTTATATTTTATAGTTTGCCTAAATACTTAATACATTATTTATTGTATTTATCCTACTAATATTCTTTTATTTTTTATTTTCTTATATACTTATTACCTATTGCATTTATGTTATTGATATTCTTTAAGGGGGGGGTAAGGTTTATTCGTACCATAAAAGGCATGTTTTTGTGAATTTTTTGTGATGACACAGTTAAAACCTCTTGATTAAAACCGATGGTACATTAAAATATGACATTGGAAGAATATTTTGTTAAATTTTCAAGACGAAATATTAAAAAATACGGCAATAGCAGCAATTATTCGGACGTGTCTCGGAAAAAAGGAGCATTGCGATGTCCATCATAACTTGGTGCTAGATCATCTGAAATCAAAAAATCAAAGTTCATTCGTTAGATAATAGATTTTTCCAGGTAACGCTGGGAGGGCTTTTTGAAATTTTAATTTTTCAATTTGAACTTTGAAGGGAAAAACGCGATTTTTTGCGAAAAATATCGACTAATTTGTTATTAAAAAATAAAAATTAATAACCAATTTGAAAAAAACTCTCCAGCGTTACCTTGTAAATTATGTACAGAAATAGTGTTCAAAATTTCAAAAGGATCGGTGCAGTAGTTTTGAAGTTATGATGGACACCGACTTTGAAAACATGAGATGTGGGGAAAACGCTTTAAAGTTTTGCACACTGTAAAATTCAAAATAAAACTCAACACTTATTTTATACTTACACATAATTGTCGATGCCATGTTTACACAGCAAAGAGCTTTCATCATCAGCATCTTTTTGTCCTTGTCTACGCAAAACTCTTCCAATACAATAGCACGTCCGGTACTCCTCAGGTGAGCGCGTCACTTAGCTGCCCGAGCAGGTATAGAAAATCAGTCTGAGTATCGCTCAAATGTTCATAATTTCGTCAATTTTGCTCCGATTGACTTGAAATTTTGACGCAATATTCTTGCGATGTTAAAAATTAAAAATAAAATGCCAAAAAAAAATGTAAAAAACCTTACCCCCCCTTAATGTTTTGTAATTTTCTGCTTATGTACATGAATGACTATGTTATTTGAACAATTTTTGTTTGTCATGGAACTTAGCTTTGGGAAGCAAATGAAAACACTGAAAATGAATTGAGTTAAATTTATTACCAAAGAAAGTCATTGAACACAAGTTAAATTGCAGTGCCATTCATAATTTTATAGTCGCTAAATGTCTGACGAATATTTCACACACCTATTATTGAACTGTTCCTTAAATCGCACTAACTAACGATGTCTCTATTGCTAAGATCACTTCTGGCAAGCTCTGTTCAATGTTCGTACGTAGATACTACCCATATTTGCTCGCTTACTAATATCGCATGTTGATTTACGCTATGGATATTACAATGCTGTCGTCACGAACTGAATTGCTTAAGCCAGCTTTGCGTAACTCTTTTTATAGCTAAAATCCTTAGAAAGATTTATTCTAGAGGTAACGAGATGCCTGTAGAAAGTTCTAGATCTTCTGACGTATATTTTACTATGAGATGGAATGTCGTAGAATTCTCTAGAGATATAACGCGATAATGGTTATCACCATTTAATAGGTACACAGACTGGCTACAATATTAAGCAAATACCAATTCATGGCATGTATTACTAATAAATAAATGAAATTAAATAAAGTTGCGGATCGGGCATAAGGCATTATTATTTCGACACTCTTTCACATTTCAAAAGGCTTTCATGAATAAATTGTGCGTTGTCTCAACCTGAAACCTCCGCGCCATTTTCTTATTTCGCCCTGCACATCCCCTTATTTTCGTGGACTTGTTTGTGAACAATGCGAGGTGTCACCCAGTTCCTGGATACTTTGCAAAATTAATTATCACAGGGTTGGCTCGGGCCGCGACAGGCCGGACGCACCTGAGCTCGCAGGGTTGCGGAAAGCCTTTTCAAAAATTATTTTCGTCTCGAATTTTACAAAATTTGTTTTACGGTCTAGTTCCAGAAACGTAACGTTATATTGTATGTTTTTGATTTAAAACATTTGCGAATTTATTATTGTTCCGTGTGTAACGTTTCCTACCTGTACACTTAAGCTAAATACCTAACTATAAAGTTTAATAATATAAGTTTTACGAAAAGCCCAAAGCTTGAGACTTTAAGCTACCGAATTGAGCTTTATTACAGCTTTTGGGACTTTTAAGCACACACTTTATGCTTTAAGCTATTAGATGAAAACTTAAGTCGAACTTAGAACTTCGGAAGTATATTTACATGAAAGCTAATATTATTTTTTTTTTTGTTAAGAATTTATATTTTCAAAATTGGCCAGTCGTGATCTATCTAGTGGCTAGGAAAATTCCCCCTCCGTTCTGTCCGTAGCTATCCAAAATTCTTTTGATATGTGGTGAGATTCGTATTCTTATTAACGCGACTAGACTAATATAGTTCGAATTCTTACCTAACTATGGAAATAACAAACGCACGTAACTAATCCGTACTCGTCCTTCTAGAAACCGCTCTAGAACTCTACAGTTTCGCCTATATGAGAGATAGCCGATATCGTCCACGTCCGGAGTTGGCCTAAAAGCCAATTATATGCGGCGTAGCCTAGGAATAAACGCTAGTAGCAAAACTCCCTTACATTGAACCGCCATAACTATAATACCATCGGGGTTAAAATACTGTAATATAAAACAATACAATCGTTGCCAAGTTAACGGCATACGCTAAAGATTCCGCCCGCATTGATTATCAACATCTCATAATAGCAGCTTAGAACAGTGTCAGCACAACCACATGCGGCACCCATTTATGACAGATTTACAAGATATAATAGCATACGTTATATTCAAAACACAAGTAAGAAACCTACCGATAGCGCGTCTCACGTTGTCCAATCTGCTCAATCTGTTCATAGTACATAGTAGGGGAAGACAAACATATATATATTCACAACAACTAGGCGCAACAGAGGCTCAGGGCAAGCTTTGTCTGACATTATCGCAGCCCGAGATTCTAAGGGAATGGAAGATACAGATTTGTAAGTGAAATTTAAGAAGTGTCTAACCACTTCTGTTCAAACGTGGATTTTTAGATGCCCCCCCCCCCCTGTAGGGGGGAGGGGGATGCGGCCCCAGAGCATCGCCGCATCCGGTGGTTAACTCCTGTTTAGACATAACCTCCCACACTAAGCTGCAGACCAAGATCAAGCCGAGACTCTATTGCTCCTGCTGGAATCCCCCGAAGTCCTCGCTTCCCGGCGACAAACATATCAGGAAGAAATCCCGCGTCTGATATTAAGGTTTGTATATTGTCCCGCGGGGCAGTCAAATTGACTGGTGTATATGATGAGGATCCCACGTTGCGGCTACATGAGCCGGATTATTATGATGTTTACTGCTGATTAAAGGGCTGAATGAACTAACTGGGTGACTGGAAAAGACTCTCCCTTGAGCGCGTCAGTCAGAGCCATGTTAGCATCGCCAAATATAGTTGATGTGATTGATCCCACGGTGTAGTCTTATTGACTAGAGATATTAAATGATGGTAAAACAGCATGATTATTACAGTTGATTGTGAAGTTCCTGATATGTTCCTCGCTGGCCGGGAAGGGAGAACCCCGAAGGTCTCTGTATACAGCAAGTTAGAAAAGGTGGTGAATGATGAGAATGATGATGTTAGTAATGCCATCGTGCTCCTGAATGCGGTCCCGATCATAAAGTTGATTGTTAAACTGCTGACAGATCTCGTTCATTAAAGCGGTCCCGAGCATAAGTATTGATTGTCGAACTGCTACCTGCATCTTATAATTTCTCGTTCATGAGGAACGTCCTATCTCGTCCTTGTGTACGGAGTTATTACATTCACATACATTCATAACCAGAGCCCGAGCTCGTCGCACCAAGGGGACTGAAAAGACGTGAGAGGTTCTTCCCCTTAGATGTTAAAGGGGTAACCGCATCAAGACCTTCAGACCATCCTGTAATTCTTGGCTTTAAAACCCAGTCACAACCGGGTAGATACAGTTAAGATGGCCCTACCTAGTCCCTGACCTAAGGTGTCTCTCCAATCTAATCAGACTCCATAGCCGAGAACGCGCGCTCCGACATTCGACCCTGTCTTGCCACGCGAGTAGATCCAACTTCATCTTTTTCCACAATCGAAATTCAGCCTCCCAAGATCACGGGGCGTGAAAGACGTACGACTCCTCGCCTCCCGACCATGAAGAGACGAACTTCCCCATTCGGTTCTCGTTCATTATCCCATTTATAATCCCCGCGTGCCTAACCTTAAGAGTCTAGCGCCGGTAATAAGATCTCATTATGCTACGTTGGAAGTTAATATTGCACAACCGGGCGAAATACCTATTTTCCGCGAACCTATTCAATTTGTAAAACGCAATAATATGTATTTATATATGTTAGTAAGACGTTTGAAATGCAGAATGCACGTATGATGACCTCGCTTCTATCCTAAAGATAATTAAGATATAATCCCGACGTTACGTCCCGACATCAGTACTAATTTGTTTCCGCGTCCGTTACCGTCGAACTCTGAACCCACGTAATGAAATGAATAGTGACCATGAGACAATGACAAATTATATAGCACGAACATTCCATTTGATACACATAAGAAAACATCAGGAATAAATAATATCAAAGGTTCTTATCTTAGTTCTGTAGTTGGTCTGCTTCTGAGATGGCATCCTGATCCGAAGTAATATAACTCTCCAAAATTGAGCAATTACCAGCGCCTGTGTAGCCCTTCATTTCCCTTGTATATATATTTTAATATCAGCGCCTGTAAAACTGTATTAGATCCTAGAAACAAGAAAACTATTCCCTCTACGCCGAGCACATACAGAACATAAACCCCTTCAATCTAGTTCATCCACGGTTATGCAAAAAGGCGAAAGAATAGTAATAGTAAAAGGTCCTTAACTGACAGAAGTTGAAGTTCTCTGCAAACTGCCCATATCTTCTAGTGGCGCCTGTGTATTCCAATAACAACTTTCCAGTCATGTATTTAACATAACGTCCTCCTTGTGTGTATGTGTGCTGCAATATCTGTCATCCAGTTAGTGATTCCCAAAATAGTGTTTTCCTTGTATATATATATATATTTCAATATCAGCACCTGTAAAACTGTATTAGATCCTAGAAACAAGAAAACTAATCCCTCTACGCCGAGCACATACAGGACATAAACCCCTTAAAACTAGTTCATCTACGCCGTACAATGATATCACATGCAGACATGACCAATATAATTACAAATATGCTTGCGTCCCGCCGACTGGACGCCTGTGTTTTCCAATAACAACTTTCCAGTCATGTATTTAACATAACGTCCTCCTTGTGTGTATGTGTGCTTCAATATCTCCCATCCAGTTGATGGTTCCCAAAATAGTGTTTTCCTTGTATATATATTTCAATATCAGCACCTGTAAACCTGTATTAGATCCTAGAAACAAAAACTATTCCCTCTACGCCAAGCACATACAGAACATAAGCCCTTTCAAACTAGTTCATCTACGCCGTATAGTGATATCACAAGCAGACATAAACAATACAATTACAAGTATGCTTGCGTTCTCCCCCACCTTGGTGGAAATATTCGCATTCGTATTCACCGAATAGTAGGCCTGATATTCGTATTCATGAAGGTAGTATTCGTTGCATCAAGGTTATTATATTTACAAGTATGTTCAAGTTCCCCCACCTTGGTGGAAATATTCGCATTCGTATTCACCGAATAGTAGGCCTGATATTCGTATTCATGAAGGTAGTATTCGTTGCATCACTCTCAATAATAAAATCATATAGATAAATAATTACGGTAACTCATAAAAATATATGATATTACTTATATTAAACGAACAAAACAAAACAATCTGTCATATTAGTAAATAACGTGATCACGGAAGACCGAAGGTTAACTACCCCTGAACACACCGCGAACTGCCCACAATAGTGAATAATGTTCTAGAAAACATTTCAAATATCTAATATTGAATGAATAAAACAATGTCATATGAAAAACTATCACGGTTACGGAAGACCGAAGGTTAACTACCCCTGATCAAACCGCGAACTGCCCACAATAATGGAAAATGTTGTAGAAACATTTCAAATATCTAATATTGAATGAATAAAACAATGTGACTATTCCCTCTACGCCGAGCACATGCAGGACATAAACCCCTTAAATATAGTTCATCTACGCTGTATAGTGATATCACATGCAGGCGTAAACATTACACATGTACTATCCATTAACCGATTAAAAGGCGTAGCAATATATCAAAATGTAATTATAATTACAAGTATGTTTGAGTCCCGCCACCTGGTGGAAACATTCGCATTCGTATTCACCGAATAGTAGGCTTGATACTCGAATTCGTGAAATTAGTATTCGTTGCATCACTAATAATAATAAAATCATATAGATAAATAACTACGGTGACGCGTAAAAAATATGATATTACTTATATTAAATGAATAAAACAAAACAATCTGTCATATAAGTAAATAACTATGATGACTCGTAAAAATATGATATTATTTATATTGAATGAATAAAATTAAACAATTTGTCATATAAATAATTATCGTGACTCGTAAAAATATGATATTATGTTTATTGAATGAATAAAATAAAACATCTTCTCACGTTTCCACCTAATAAATAATAACGAATACAGAAAACAATAAAAGCAAAAGAAGCCCATTATTAGCCCTGACGTGTGGGACCTAATCTTCCCACTTCGCCCAAGCTGGGTTAACCGATTAAAAGGCGTAGCAATATATCGAAAGGTAATTATAATTACAGGTATGTTTGAGTTCCGCCACCTAGGAAATACGTAGATTTTTGATTTCAATATATTGTGCAATATACACTATGTTTATAAGATCGTCCGTTGACAAGTAGTTATGAACTTCTTATAAAATATTATTCCGCAGCAAATATTCAAAGAAATTATATTAACTAAAATATTTCTAACATCTTGGGATCGCATACGAAATTGATAATATCTAATGCCCTTTGTGAACAAACTCTTCCTCTCTGTAGTCAAATAAGCTGATGTTTATGTTTACTCCGTCTATAAATATGCCGTATCAACGTATAATATAACATAATATATATATTAATGAAGATAAAACAATTTCAATTAGCGTTGCAATGAAGCGAAACAAAGGAATATATAAAAACCAAAGAAGTCCAATTTTAATTATTCGTTACTAAGAGAATATATATATTGCGCCCCCTATTGCTATTCTCGTTAGCGGAGACTCAAAATGTTTCCTAAATTCTCCATCAGGTGTCAGTAACGTATATTTCTAAAATATAATTGACAATTTCATATATGGGCCGGTTTTATAAGAAAAAATGAACTTAAATTTCCTTTGTAATTCAAGATATAAAGTAATTTTAAATCAAACTTATTACACTCAAATGAAACGCGCCACGTACTGCCGCTTACTATAGACCAATCCTTAGCGAAGGCTCAACCCTTTCTTGATTCCCGCTAGGTGGCGGTAGAAACATTTCAAATATCTAATATTGAATGAATAAACAATGTCATATGAATAACCATCGCAATTAAGGAATATATACAATTCGAAACACGTCTTTATAAGAACTTGATAGGAACAAATCGTGTTTTCAACGATTGCCTAATGATACGCAATACAAACATGTAACGAGTTCAAATAAACCACACATTCATGTTTTAATAAAATAAATATAAAATCCAGATGCATTTTTAAAATATATTGTTTGTAGGAAATTCCTCGCACGATTTGAACCTATATCACGCCTACAATCGTGATATCAAAACACATAATTAAATTCCGTATTATCCCCAAAATAATACAGATCATATAGAATTCCGTGTATTCAATCGCCAGTATAGATAACAAAGCATTCTTTTGCATAAGAATACATCCGCCCTGAAGAACCTCTCGCACATTCCGAACCTCGCGACATTGAATATGCATAATTATACTGAATTTTAAAACCCACAAACAAACACGAAACACTCTTCGTCAGTAAAGTATTCCATTTTAAAGCCTTTATATCTTTGGTAATATATGAATATCAAATTTAAATGATTTTTCATATGAACAGCGACAGAATTACATATTTCATCAGCGTTATGCAATAATTCCCCCGCTGGAATTATCACCGTAGCAACAGTACGATTTCTTGTACATTAAATCCGAAGCGCGTATAGTAATAATTATCCCTAGGCCCAAAATACGTAACAAAACAATCCACAACATGTATCAATAATTGTTACGATCCAGAAAGTTCTAAATTGAATACACGAAAAAGGCAATAGAAATAAATAATATTGAAAATGCTTAGCTGTTCACTGTTCCAATTCTCTTTGAATTATTATCAACCTCTGGCTTTTTCCTCGATCCAGCCAAATTATCTTCCTTACTGACTCTCCTCGACAAAGCCTCCGCCGACCTTCAAGCTGAAAACTCAAGTGCCGCTCTCTAATTTGTAACGCCTAACAATCGTCCCTATCTCGCGCCATCTTTGATTCCAACCAGCGTGTAAAAGTCAAAGTCTAACTCAGAAAGCCGCTGATTCGTCGAATTCGTTCCGCGAATCCACGTTCCTGATAGGCTAGATTCGGTGCTCACGGCCCGCGTCTGTGATTGGACAATCTCGTTAAACAAAATAACATAAAGCCTGCTTTACACGCCCGCGTGCAGAGATAATAAAGCTCGTCCGCACCTACCTATCCGGCAAAATATTTAATTATAGAGTATTTAACGGTTTGTGAAGCTTCTCTTTATTATAAACTTTAGCAGATAGATATTTTCGTATAATTTTTCAGCAATGTCTATTTGAATAGGCCAATATCGTTACACGTGTTTAAATTTTTATAAATATATTTACATTAACTATTAAATGAATATGCTACATTGTTTAACTAAATCAATATTTATTACCAATTTACATAAATTCGTTCGCTTACTTCGCCACTCGCAATGTAAACGCCTAATCGATGTGTATGTTATGTGCCTATTTCTTACATGATCGCGTTGTATTATTTAAATGATGAGACAAACACAGATTAGATTTTGATTTTGAGATTACTATTTATTATTTTAAAAGTCAAGAAAAAATATTAAATTACCTATACGCATTTTCTTTTAACTGCTGCCAGAGAGATTCTTTGAGAAAGAATATCAAAACTTTATATTGCCACAGTAACCGCGGTCTAGATTATAGTTGTACATCAGCCCTGATGAAGGACCCTGCAATGGAATCCGAAACATCGGCCAGAGAGTTCACATATGCATGGCAGAATAACCCAGAAAACTGCACGCAGAAGTTTCTGAACGGCCGTGAAAATCTGAGAACATTTTTGGGTTACTGTTTGAATTGATTTCCGGTTATCGTTTTGTGCACTGGCATCAACTTCGTCATCGCTTCGGTTGTAAGCCCTGCTAAGTCCTGAATCCTCTCAGTTGCGTGACGATCATTCAAATAAAATCAATCCACGATATATTTTACACTGGGAGGGTAAATATAATAAGTAGGTAAATTATATAGTTTAATATTGTGCTCTTTTTTATTAGATATCTGACTATACCGTGAAATTATTTTGTTCGAGGAATAAATAGTTTTCCTTTCTGTAATATTTCACTGCTACAAAACTAACATTTTTCACCAAAAATACTCCACGATCAACAGATTTTTAATACTAGGTAAGGAATATGCACAAATTGCAGATATTCTCTATGTGAACCTGGGTCGTTACCGTTATATCCTTAATGAACATTTAATTCGATCAATATCTGTTATAATATATATATATAATTATGCTTTTGGTATAATTAAAAAAATATTTTACCATCTTGTACGTGGGAAAAGAATTCTTAAGATACCTTACAGTTTGATATTACTTGAAGGAACTGGGACGAAAATTCAAATATTGCAGGTGTCAAAACGAGGATATATATGATGCGATAGACCTGCCAGCTCCATTGGACGTTGGTTTCAATGTAGTTTTCCTAACCTAAAAATGTCACGTCGACAGATAGTAGGAGACATATGATTTATATAAGGTAAAGGTGTAATTTTTACACATTCAGCCAGGATATTGAAGCTGCCATTGGACCACGATGTGTACTATCAATATCCACATGTTGCATTATTTTTTGTAACTTTTCTGTGCATTTAGTAACTGCATTGTATAGTAAATTAATATAATATTGTTTTCTCGTTTACTCAATTTTCAAATATATTCAAACGTAATTTATATATATTATATCTTATATTATATATATTATATATATATATATAATATATATTATATATAGTATATATATATTAGTATTCGCTTGAATTACAACAGGCATCTTCAGGGCACCCCGATATAATACTAACATTTATAATACCGGTGAAAACCTTTGTTATAACATTTATATAGATAAACCATATTTCGTGTATTTTTGACACAATAGGTAATATCATATTACTCAGTTGCTTTTATTACTCATAACAAAGAATTATTTAAATAAGTGCTTAGATTTAAATGTATTAATAAATTACTATCTGTTGTTATATATTAATATGATTACAATACCCAAAACATCCTAATTACTTTGAGTTTTTCACTCAAAATTTCCTTACACCAATACAAAACAGTACAATTACAAAAGTAAACCTTAAAGTTTATTATAATCCAATGATAACATAACAATAGGTTGTAAAATAAAATAACAATTTAAGAACACATCGTTCCATAATAACCATTAAATATTTTTTTTATAAATGTTTTACTGAAAAATTACAAATTATTTATCTTTCCAGAAAATAAAACAGTGTTTTAATGTTTTTTAAATGTTTTCTTTATTTTATTTTTTCAATATAACTTACAGTTAATTCCATTAAATTTTTTTCAATTCTATTTTTTTTTTAAATAGAGATGCGAACACGGAATTCGTGTCACATTAATATTCTTACTATTTTCAAATTAAACTAAACGCTTGTGCTATGAAAATAGGACTAACTTGCTTGTCTAGAGTGAGATTCAAACCTGCGACCTTTGGATCACGAGGCGAGAGTTCTAACCACAAGACCAACAAGCTACATTTAAAACAATGATTGGTACATAAACTTTATTCACTATTCCTCTCCAAAAAGAGATTAATTCTTGTGCTAGGAGAAGGACTTTTACGTGATTACTTATTTTGTATACATGTGTTTAAAAAATATTTAATTTTTATTTGTGTTTTTGTAGTGTTCATTAAACTAATTTTTTATTTGTATGTTGTATTATTTTCTTAATTTCTGTAGAGAGGCTTTTGAATTTCTTTATTCCCAAATATATGTATATTTTTGTTGATATTGCTTGGTGTTACATTTTGGTACGCAGAGTTGCCAACGAGATCTTTCTGTTGCCAGTAGAATACTTTTCCAGCTGAAATATTAGGCTTGTTATATTAATCATAGAAGATTTAATTACGATATATTACAGTTGTCTCACAGAGACGAAGACGTTTATATGAGAAACATATATGCAAGTCATTTAGTAGGATGGCCAAGGGCTTACAGCCTGTATGAGCTGGCTTAAGCTATCAGTCTACACAATGCAACGTTCACTAATTCCAATGTAAGAACATCCACAAATTATCATTGAAAGTTGTATATATGTTCCAAAACTGAAAACCCTTCATATATATTTGAAGGGGCTGTATCTAAGTCTTAGTCTTAGTACTTTTTATGACATAGTTGATGTAAATTTCGCAGCTGGCAATTAAAAAAAAATATTTTTAGGGAAATTATTGGAAAAATTTTCAGATTAGTTTCCTATTTCTTACTTCTGTAAAAAAAATTATTCTATAAATAATTTTTCATTTAATACTTTAATTGAAGATGAGAGAATCTGATATCCATTGTTTATGTAAAACATAAATTATTTAAATACTATGCAATGAGGGCTACAACTTTTTCATATCCAAAAAATATCACTTTTTTCCCATGTGAACACACAATATAATTTTTCGGTAACTTTTCGGATAAAATGTATTTAAAAACTTGCGTAATATTCATATGATTAAATATAATAAATAACCTATAATTATTTTTAAAAAATATACATTGAATTTATTTTCCACAAAACAAAATGAAAACAAATACCATATGAACATTTTAATCATGGACGGAATCAGTGAGTGTTACATTGTGTACAGTGATCCCTTGAGCCAGCCTTATGACAGGTCATAAGCCTTTTAGATGCCCAAAAGGTCTTCCATACTTACTTTTGCATACAAATAATTTCATCTCTTTGAGACATCTATAATTTATTTTAATTCAGTATCACATTAAATAGATATAGCAATATCCTTATAAGTACTTCAGTAATTTATTAATAAGTTCTCTGCTCATTTATAAACATATCAGTTTCAAATAATAACAAATTTCAAGTAAAAATGAGTTCTCTACGCAAGTTTAAACACCTGAATATCTTGAAGATGCTTTGTAACAGAAATAAAATGATAATACTTGGCTCAAAAATAAACAGCCCTGGCTGGTCACTCATCCCGGCTGACCCAAATCACCAAGATGGGGAACGATGATACGTTTCCCTCTGAGGGGAGATTAATTCACAGGAATTAGAACAGGGTAACTGGTTTTGTTAAAGGCAGATAGCGGCGAAGAAAACTTGGACCAGCACGGAGAAGAAAAGTTTAACAACCGATGTCCATTACCCGTCAGGATGAAGGAGATTGCTGGACCACTGTGAAACCAAACGTTGGTTACTTTTATAATATTTAATTATTTATCTATTTCAATAAATGAAAACCCCATGGCGAGAAGTTGTTAACTAACATTTTTGTCAAAAATTAGTTAATAAGCCGTTTAAACTAAATATTGTACGCTCTTTCCTTTGGAAATAAGTTCAGAACTTAAAAATTATTATAACATGTTCCAATCATAGGGATGAACATGTTAACTACACTTATTCATAAAAATCAAATCAGTTACTAATGGGAAGAACACGTTATCTTCAATAGTAACATGTTCATGCCATCATTCTGAAATTAACACGCCTTTTAATTTGATTGGAATATTTATGGTTAATATAATTTTTACTCTGGCAGTACTGTCATATATTTGTTTTTATTTGAAGACTATTTTAATATGTACTCATATATTATTTTTCAATAATTTTAAACACTACATACCATGTTTTGTATTATTAATTAACATGTCAGGTATTTTGTAATTTTGGATAATGGATGGTAAAAACGGATAGAATTTGAAGGTTTGTTTGATATTCGTGTTTTACCAATTTTAAAAAGGTGCTATTCTACTAAAAAATGAGTTCCAGAGGCGAAAAAATGGTTGTTAACAACATTTTTTAGGGAAACTTGGTATATTTTTATTTTTTTGTGCATAAATGCGTTTTTTTTGTAAATACTTTTTTGATATTTTCATGACATAAATCAATAAAAATTGATCTTGAATAAGCAATAAAACTTATTTTTCAAAGGTGAAATGCAAATGTCTAATTATCTCAAAATTATTTAAATGTTAGTTAACAACTTCTTGCCATGGGGTCTTCAAATTATATAAAAAGAACCTCGCATAAAAATATATAAAATAAATCAAAAGAGTGGTATTACTGTTAAGGAAAAATTTCAGTAGTATTTGACAGTATAGTATACACAGTTAGTTAAAGGTTAAGGAAAAGAAAAACAGTAATAATGTTAGTTTTTTATAAAAAAATATATAAGACTTATAAACCTCAACCTTTCAACTTCGGTGCTGTAAACTGATTTGACTTTGCCTGAATTTATGTATATACCGTAATTATGATTTTGAAAGGGAGAAATACATGAAATATAGAATTCAATATACTTTATATTAGTAATCCTCAGTGACACACTGATTAAACTTGATATTTAACCTGTCGGTAAGAGATTCTGATGCTCTTAAAACTCTAGTAGTAAAATATAAAAATATAACTAGCTAATGCCGGATGATTATAGGTATTTTGTTTATTTCCATAATTTATAAATTCATCATATAATTCACCCCTGGAGCTAGCCAATCTTGATTGCTCTAAATACATAATGTACGTAATATATATTTCGGCTAATTAGTTAATTAATTAAGGTATCCTGGATTACCCAACCCATTTCTGATGGTAAGAAGCTTACATTTTCTTATTATTATTGAATATTTATTAAATCAGTTTCAATATATTCGTATCGTTTTTAAATTGTACATAAACAAAGTGAATAATATTTACTTTAGTACGGGCAATATTCAGGTGGGAATTTTGAATAAACAAATATGTTTATTAACGTCTGTAAAAATAAATCTAATATTAAATCGTTCATTTCTTTTATTTATTGCATTTCATAAATAACGTATTTTTTAGAAAGGTAAAACAAAGCTCTATTGAAGTTTGGGTAATTTTAATGCAATTGATTTCTCCCGCTCTCCAGAGGCTCGTAGCAAATCCCTCCTGACACTGACCGCAAGAATCTGCTAAATTTCCTCCGTGTGTAGTATTTTATTTTTTTATTTTTTCTGTAGGTCATTTTGGGCTAGTGAGTTTATGATAGGGGGTGAGGCACGACTCCGTACGGAATAGTGACCTCATCAAGAATGAGATACATCTCACTAAGAATGAGTTTGCCAGGATGTGAGTTTCGCGCTGGGAGCTGCCTGGTGGGTGATTTCTCTGTAGACTGTGGACACATGCTACTCCTTAGCGTGTCCTTTACCGTCCCCCCACTGTCCTCGTTCCCACCCAAATTCTGCATACAGTATTTTACCATGATCAATTGTTTTTTTTTAATGAACGTTCTACTTCTATGCTTACCTTACTGTTTTGTTCTTTTACCTCAATTTTATGCTTTTTTTTATATTTCCTAATAAAGTGTGATATGCGGAGGAGGTACAGTGAATGGACTATTGCGGGCCTCTCCAGGTCACGTCGCCCTTTACATAACGTGACACGGAGATGTCCTTTAGAGTAAAAAATTGTCAACCTGGCGACGTATGAGTAGGACCAATGTGGAAGCTTTCGCTCATAAAACGGTCCTGTGACTGCGATGGGTGTCCATTAACTATAGGTCTTTTTTTTTTTTTTAGTTAACTTAACTTTTTTTTTTAATTTTAATTTCAGCTGCGATTTTGAAAAAAGATCCAGAATTAGGCATCTTACGAGTTGAACCTAAAAAAGCATCGATTTTCCGTATCATCGCATCCAAGATATATAATAGTGGCTTCGAGATTCGTGGTCATGATAGAACAACATACATTGAAATTTTTGAAAACATTTTCAACAAAATGTACTTTAAATCAAAAGAACAAGCCTAAAGCCATAAAATGACTTCATTATAGAATATGAATTTCAGTTCAGTCAACTGTACTGAAGTTCACCAAGTCGTTTAGTAAAGTGAACTGTTCACTTTGAATTGTCCAGAAGTTCATGTGAATTTTCTTTTCTTTTATCTACTCCAACTTCTGGAAGCAAACTGTTCACTTCCCCACCAGAAAATTTTTCGCCACTACCAAATTTTCGAAATCATGAGAGAGTGGGGGTGTTTTCTGTTTTCAAAAGTGAGGGGGGGGGGGTGAAATTTTTATTTCGGCCACCATAAAATTATCACAGCCTAGAGATAAGAAATAGGGTTGGCTGCCAAAGATTTCATTGATTTTGCCATCAAGAATTTACTATTTATTGAATGATTTATTTTTCGAAAGTTCAACTGAGTTAACTATACATTTATTCTTTTTATCGTTCTTTCAGTAAAGTTTACTGATCTGAAAGAACAGTCCGTTCATGAACGACGCATCTCCAATTTATTAATCATCTCTTGATTTTTTAAAAACATAGTTGTTTAGTTAAAAAACTGCACAATATTTGTAGTAAATAAATAATATGTGTTGATATTATTGGAAAGACATTACCTATAAATATGAGGCATAATCTAAAGACTTACAAAAAATACGTAGATTATAAATACAGAGAAGAGTAAAGGAGAAATATCTCTGCTAATTTCTAAACTTGAGACTCATCTGTGACCAAAGAGAAGTATTTCTCTTGTGATTCGAGCAAAGGATCATTTTACATAAATTTATGTGAAAATGTTCTATAATTAAAAATAATCATCTCCTCCATTTGCAGTGACTCGGACCAGATAATCAAAATCCAGAGTACTTTTAATGAAATTAGGGGATTGTTGACATTAAATCCAGAAATCAGTTCAATCTAAATTATTTGTCCTCGGTGGCTGTATTCAAAATATTTTTAAATTTATTGGATACTGCGGTGTTTGCTTTGCTTTTATACCCGTCAATTAAAATAATATTTATTAAAATTTAATTAATCGTAAATTTCATTATAAATAATTATGTGTTCTAACAATTTAATACAAGAACAAGTAACAAATAAAACTACATCAATAATACATATTTTTAAAAATTTTAAACTATCTAAAAAAAGTAACCCATAAAAACCAACTTTTTTATTATACTCCCTTTTTAATTTGTATTATTTCCAATTTGATATTTTATCAACATATTCCTTATTATCAAACTTATAGAATAATGAAAACGTAATATTGTATATAGGGGGCACAGCGTCGGCAAAACCATCTGATCGGACCCATGGCTCGAGTCAGACTAGTTTCGCGCCTTCTCCACGCGTCGGGCTCCTTTCTCATTTGTATGATTTCCAATTTGAAAAAACCGATAAAATTTCGAAAAATCCAAAATTAAACTATAATTATTTTTTTTAAAACGAAAATTTGTAAGGTCATTTTCGTCATCGCCACGAGTCTGTCTGCAAAGTTTCAGCTCGATTGGATCACGGAAAAAGGGCTAAAACTCGATCCAAAGTTTTTTCGGCAGACAAGCGGACGCTACGAGTTTAAAGAAATGGAGTGAATACATGTAAATCACTGAAATACTTGAATAAGGGCTTGAAAAAATCAAGTCGATGTACTGTGACCTTACCGAATATTGAACCCGCAGTCCTCAGTGTGAGAAGCCAGGGTCACACCCACTTGGCTACGAGGGTGCCATGTTCCGGAAGCTTCCATAATTTCGGCTGAAGAGCATCAGCTGAAGTCCTAATCCGGCTGAGGAGCAGATAGGATCGGGGAAAGTTTGGTAACTGGTGACGTCTTTTAATCTGATACCATTATTTATGCGTCAAGTTATGCAATTTGCGTCGTCGAATGGGTATTGGCCAAGATTAATTAGCGTTCCGTTATCTGGACGGAACAGCTTGAATTTGGGACGCAAAAAGCAGTATTTACATGTTGCGTAGTTCCTGCGGTGGTGTGGAGAAGTTTGTCTAGTCGGACAGTACTTCAGACATGTCTGGTTTTTGCTGATTGAGCAGCAGTGCATGTTCATCAGATGTGACCTCAGACGTCCCAGAACTTATGCAATGCAAATGGATATAGATACCTGTATATAAAATATACTATCACCTGTCGTGGCTACTGATTTATTAATTTTTCAATGAACAAAGTCACTGAACATGAATTAAACTTATCACTGTTCTTTAGTATACAATATATCGCAATATATCACTCCTTTTTACTCCGCTAGATTACTCGTTTTATTTATCGCTTCGATTACCTCACGACTGACCACACAGGGCATCGTCTCACGGCTCGAGGCCTACTTCACACTGAATGAGTAGTGAAAAACGACAACTACTCGCGCCACGGCGTAGTTTCGTATTTATATCCAAATGCGGATATTTTATAACTTTTACAAATTTAAAAAATATTTGAAATCTTTGTAATAAAAAGATATTCGTTCTTGACAAAAAATAAATTGTTAACTAATAGGTGACATTTTGCGATCAGCTATAGCTTTCTACCTGCAATATACAATATTTTCTTATTAGTTTAATTGTGTATTTTTTGTGTTTATCAGGTGTATTTTCTCATCGGATAAATTTTATTTATTTATTAATCAATGCCCTAGTGGGCTTTTACAGTACAAAATTTTTTTACGGGGATTTATATATACCTAACACGTTTTAAAGTGAATTATTAAAAAATAATAATATAAATAAAACAAATTTAAGATAAATGATCAATATGAACATAAATAATATAAATATGAACAACATGATATAATATAAAATGAACAATATGTAATAAATTAACAAAATATTTAAACAAATATTAGAACACAAGCAAACAGTAATAATTAAAAACCGTTAAAAATAAGTAAAATAAAAATTATTAAACCAATGTACTAGATAAATAAGATAAGATAAAATAAACCAAAAACAAAAATAAAAAATAAAAATTAAAACATACTGAAAAGGGAAATGAACAATAATTAGAACACATTAAAATAAATAAATATATTTAATTCGTGGGGAACAAAACAAATACAAATTTAGTTCATTAAATAGTAATTAATTCATATTAAAGGAAACACATTATTATTGTGAAGTTGCAATTTCAGAACAAAGTTCTGTGAATTATGAAACGTTTTTTTTAATCAATTAGAAAAAAACGTACAGAAAAAAACAAATTAACGAAAAAATATTTTAACTGCCACCGGGACTCGAACCACGGACCTCCAATTCCATTCCCGGATAGAATTGGAGGTCCGTGGTTCGAATCCCGGTGGCAGTTAAAATATTTTTTCGTTAATTTGATTTTTTCTGTATGTCTTTTCTAATTGATTAATAAAAATTGTTTAGTAATTAATTCTATTGGCATATTCTAAGTTTAAGTAATTATTTCATTCAGGTATGTTCCTGCAACGAAAAATGTCTACGAATTCCGAGAATTTGTTTCCATGGCGATGCATGCGTGTAAACGGTGTATTTAATGTATATTTATTCCTGTGGGTCCCTACAAAGAACTCTTCGTGATGTCTCGTTTGTCTCGGTATATTATACGAGACCATCTGAATCAGTTCAGGGTAGTCCAACATACTTTTTAATAATTTTAAATATGAACACTATGTCGCTAACATCTCTTCTGTATGATAATTTTTTCAAATGGAGTAAATTTATTAAATTATTTTAATTTATGCTTTCTATCATTCACTTCAAAATTTAATTTCATCGATTCTAACGGGATGGACGTTGTATAAAACAAATATTATATTCATTTTAAGAGTAAAAATAAATAATTAATCAAATAGATCGTTGCCACCGAAGTGGTTATCGTGAACATATTTGTGAAGAATTTTTTAATACTGATTGATTTGCATTTAGTATAGCCTAGAAATCTTTTATTTTTATTTATAAAGAAAGGATAATTAACTATTTTAAGTGCTTTATATATTTAGTATTTATTTAGTACCTATTTATTTACTGGAACGTAGTGCCTTTATAAAATAGGCCTTTCAATTATTTATCGTTGTTTGTATTTACACAAATTACAAATTTATTTCAATATTAAAGAAAATTGAATAAAACTTAACAAATTTAAGTGCAATACCAACGTAAAATGAATTATTTTTTCAAAGCGGTAATAAATCTAATAAGACTATTCATCGCTTTCAAAGGCATTTTGGGAAAATATGATCATTTCAACATTTTATTCGAGTTAGTTATCTTTAGAGTGGACGCTGTTGAAAATTTTCTTTAAATTAATAATTTTCTCTTTTTGGTCATGCGTTGTTTGTCGCGTCTCGCCGTGTATATTTTTTGCTCGGACCTTTTTACAAAGTGAAACAATTACGCTAATGAATCCGCTAATCCACTGCATTCAATTAATTTACAAATTGTTGAGTTTGCTTTTTACAGACGCTGGGACAAAAAACAAAACATAATATTCATTTTACCATTTTACGAGTGTACACATTTAATTAACAAATTTATATTCTTTAATTAATTTACAAATTTATAATTTATAGAAACTTCACAAAGTATGTATTTAAATTCGGTCAGCAGAATTAAATGTGTGTTACTGTATTTGAAGCGTTTCAGTTTTTTTGATTTGTTCAATTAATCCAATATTTTCAGTAATTAAGGCAATCATCTAGCAATGTCAAAGCAAAGCAAAATTAATCATTTTTTCTTATAACTTTTCATGCATTTTGTATCACATTTTTGTGTGAAAAGGTATCATATTTAAATATATTCATCAGGTTCCTTATACTTAAAATACTGATTGATATCTTCCTAAATGACAGAAATTAAATTATTTAATCAATTTAACAAATAACCAAACTAAAGATATTTGAAAAATGAAGAAAATTTTTCTACTTCGTGGATCTTATATGACTGCATTGGACTTGTGACATTTTTTATTTCAATAATATTACAGAGTAAATATATTTATTAAAATTTTTGGAAATCTCTCAGATTAATAACCTACTTACAATTTTTGTTTTAAAAATACAAATTTAAAAAATATTTTGTTATTATTTTTAGTTTCTTTAACTCTTTTTACATACTTGATATCTCTATTACTTCAATAAATCAAGAAAAGGTATTTTTATTTTAAAATTAATTAAAACTCCCTGTAAATCGCATTTAATACTGACGTTATTCTTCTTATTATTGAAATTATAAATCATTGAAACAAGTAAATAAGGTCGCCTTTACCTGGAACCCGAATTTCCTACTATGTCTCCTACTTGGTTTAAAGCACGAGAAAATTACAATCACTTGTAATTTTCCGCATTTAATGCTCGGTTTTAGTTATTAAGAATATAACTGAACCCGTGTGTAATACAAATCTTAGTTTATTGAAAACAACAATGTTGCACCACGTAGTAATAAAATAAACCTCCTTATAATAACTGCTCTATCTTCGGCAAACATGAAATGTTTCAACTCATGATAAATTTGAGTCCAACGTCAGTCCCGCATCGATTGAAAATACACTCACCAAAGTGCAATTTTCCGCATCATCGGTGTCCTCAGAGGATATGACGGTCTCTTATTCAATTAGTAATAGTAGCAATGGATTGGGTAAAGGCACAAAGTGAACGATAACTGATGTCGGATCAAGTGCTAAAATATGGTCTGGGACTCAAAGCTGACGGTTATTGACAGATGACGAAATGTCATGTCGGTTGCTATGTTCCACGTCAGTGATTATTTTATGAGATTTTAAAATGATAGTCAAATAAGGTAAGTGAGATCTCTGCTTTAAACATATAGTAAATAAAATCGTATATTATTTTTATTACAGGCTATAGATTAACAAATATTAACTAGAAACAATGTTTTCGAAAATAAAAAACTTATTTCGAAATGATTTCAATCGAAGATTTTTATAATTAAAATCCTGAAATTTCATTATAACTTGGTAAAAAAGTTGATTATTTTCGCTGTAAAAGAATTCTTACTCTATGGCAATTGATTAACAAATATTAACGAGAAACTATGTTTTCGAAAAAAAAACAACCTATTTCGAAATGATTTCAATAAGAAGATTTTTATAATTAAGTTCCAGAAATTTCATTATAATTTGGTAAAAAAGTTGATTATTTTCGCTATAAAAGAATTCTTACTCTATGTTTTCTAAAACTATTTTTCTTGAGAACATTTTATGTCGAAAAATATTTTTTTCCTTTAAAGAAATCGGGTTCGAAAACAGTGAAAAATCTAATTAATTTACCTTTTAATATTCATTTTAACATTTAAAAAAGTACATCTTTACTGGTATACCCATAAAATTTCTAATGGCTAAAAATCGTTTTTGGAAAAGAAACGAAATAAAAGAAAAGTGGAAAGAAAAGAAAGGTGGAAAAAAAGAAGATTTTGTCACAAAATTAAAAGTATCCCTCATATCCGCCACTCGCGATTTTACAAAATAAACGAACCAAAAATGTGTATTTAATGCTATTGAATAGACGGAATAGAGTAGTCGATGTAAGTGTAAACACATATGGCAATGGGTAGGCAGTATACTGCTAGGTGAACGGACAACCGTTGGACCAGTTTGTTATCCAGTCGTACCTAAAGAAAACAAGAGACCAACATGCTCTAAAATTCCACTGGATGAAATGTTTTAATGCATGTGAGTCAAGCCGTATTTTTTTTATGGCAATATTTCTACGTAAGATACGATATCCGAGAGCACACAATTCCTCAACCACATTTAATGCCTCCTCAGTAACCTCGCCCAATTGCCTCAGACAGTGTATACATTACGAGCTCGCACAAAAAGATGGCGGTCGGCTCTTTGCCATCGGATCGAGCGGACCTTCGCTGCGCGCCCACATACTTTTTTGTTATTCTGACTAGCTATGGAGCGAAAATGAACATCCTCATAAAAACGCAACATTATATCCTAATAATGGAACCATTGATTCTAAAATATGTTGATTTATCAATAAAAAGAGGTTTAAACAGAGTGTTTTATTTTTATTATTAATGGTATAATATTGCCACAGAGTAATTTTGCAAAAAAATTAAGATTAACGTTGGTTGTCCCGAATAAATTCATAGAAACCACTTTTCTCAATTTGTGATAGTACTTTTGTCCAAATATTTCAACGTTATGATTTTTCAGTAACTTTTCGAACCTCACAAACTTTATCTATGGTCGTGTGTTTGCATATTTATATCACACAAAGGAGTTTATAAACTAACGTATTAGACTTACCACGGCGTTCCGAAGTTGACTAATCTCTCCAATTGTGCCGCTTTTATAATCGAAAGTGCTTGCATTTCTTTATGTAAAAAAATCTCACATCCGTTCTCAATCTATTAAAGCTTCCACCTCCGTCTTATACTTTCTAATATATAAGCATTTAAATCTAGTTTTCGTGAAGTCCAGATTTTAAAATGAACCTACCTACTCCCCATACCCCGAACCTACTTTAAAGACGTATTCACGTTCCACTTATTTTTTATGGCTGAAAGAAGAAAATATTTTTCTCGTGCTATTTTCCTTTGGCAATGGTGTTTATAAGCGCAGTTTTATTTATTTGATGGGCACTTTCCGTAAGATCATCCCTGTTTATAAGTTGTGAAATTATTAAGTGTCATACTGCAGTGCCATTAATTGCATGTCTGCGTGGTGCCTTTTACTACCCTCTTGGAAGATGTAACGATTCGTTATGAAGTTAACGGTTTCTAACGGGCGTTGCTCCGATATAAGCGGGAGCGTCGGCCAATCATATTTTCTTATAAATAAGAGTCCCTACGTGTAAAAATTTTCAAATAAAGATATTTTTTAATAAATACAAAATATTAATTTTTGGTAAATATAAATACTGTCACGAAAAAATGGTTACTACGCATTAGTGATGGGTCCGCTTTGTGGAAAGCACTACATTACACTGAAGTGTACACTTTACACCTTTTGAAGTGTAGTGTACACTACAAACTACACACACAAGTTATTTGAAAGTATATTCTTCATATAGTACATTTCATTTTAAAGTTCACATTACAAAGTACACACACTTAAAAGTCATTGAAAGTACATACTTCAAATAGTACATTTTTTATGTGAAATTTTTGTGAAATTGATGTAGATAAATGAAGAAATCCTCGGAAATCGAAACGATCCCCGCCTCTGTGGAATAGAAAATTTCTGGTATTGAATGATAAAGTGTATGGATTCTGGGATTGAAGAAATTTGTGGAAACTGGAACAACCCCCCCCCCCCTCCTCCGCACGGTTTTGAAAATTTTTCCAGTTGAAGACTTTTTTATTTGCCTCCCGTAGCCATAATTGCGTGACAATATAGGACTTAGGAATAACATAAAATTAAATAAATTTCTTCACTATCATCTCGCACGTGTATAAAATGACATTACTTACATTACCAACATTACATTGTTTGGATAGTCAAAAAAGTATTTTTAAGTGCATATTCGTAATCATTTGTAATCTTTCGACAATCTTGAAATAAATAAATATTTTTAATATTTAAAATAATTTTGTTGAAATACCCGGTCAGAAAGTTCACTAACGGATCCGGATGTAACGGACAAAGGCGAACATCGAAACTATTTTTAATTTCGTTAGAACAACACGTACGGTTTCTTGCCTACTGGGAGGGCAGCTGGAGGTACTCCTTCAGTCCTGTCTGCGCCGTTATATCTCTTCCGTTAAAACGAAAAGTAATTCTAACGGAACTGAATTTCTCCCGGGATAATGAAACGACAAAATATTTTCTTTTTACATTTTTAACCGCAAAATATGGCCTGGAAGGGGACAAATGAACTTAAGGAACTTTTCCATTTTATTTATTACATCTCCAGAGAGGACCCTTCTTAAATCAAACAAATATTATAAAGGCAAACTTGCATCTTGTGAAAACATTTTTGCACGAGATAGAAGTTTAAGCGTTAGTTTATTTTTATAAATTTTATTTAAATGTTTATATCCTATGTACAACAGATTTAAATTATTTATTTCTAACATCAAAAATACAAAAATTGAAGTTATACATTCTTCAGATGCGTTAAAGATAAAGTTTTATTTATTGCATCATTTTTTACACCGTGAATTTATTTAATATAAATATTTGTTGACAGTTACAAAGCCCCAGAATGATAATTTTACATAATACGTTAACGCGTATTATGTAAAATTATCATTCTGGGGCTTTGTAACTGTAACTAATTTGTAACTAATCTAACATTAGTATAAAAATATAATTTTTAATCTTTTAAAGTCAGTGTGTCGGACAAGAAAAAACCGGTGGCCCTTAATCGGGCCTTTTTTACCAATCTCCATATGTTGGCACTGATGAACATTTTATTAAAGAAAAAAGTGATTTTTTTGTATTTTGATTTTTTAGAATTAATTATTGCACTTTTTATCACATGAATTGTGAGCGCGAGCGCGCAGAATAAATAAAACCCTTTGGGTATGCTTAGCGCGCTCGACGCATTTTTTATTAAAAATAACCGAAGTTATTTATTGTAATTTTTGTATGTATGTTTTTTAAAGTTTATTTTTGACATCACTGGGAGGTCGTTATTGGATTAATTTTGTTGTTAAAAATGTTTTTGTGTATGTTGTAAGTGATGTAAGAAGAAATCGCGGCGGCGTGATTTGATTCTTGAAAAAGATTTTAATCTTCCCAAATCGTAATATTGGGCGACTGCAGTAAGGTATCGCCACAGTCCGGGGGTATCGGTTTTACCCTCTAGCGACATCAGTACCGTACCGAAGTCGCCATTTTTATCAAACACAATTCAGTACCCTCTTGCGACATCGGTACCGTGCCGAAGTCGCCATTTTTATACAAAAATTACAAAATGTAAAAATTAATATGATTTTGTTCGCAATCACTTGTATATGGCTTTACATAATTTTATGTAGAAAAAATATTGAATTTGTGTAGCCAGGCTCGCCAGAGAGACCAAATATACGAAATTATTGCACCCAGCTTGGCGAGTCTGGCCCCCTTTTTACCGATTATCTCCATGAAGGATGAACCTGAGAGACATTTGTTATTGAAACAAAAGAAAGATAAAATATAAATGTGTAAAAATAGTATGTTATAACTATAGTAGAATGTTAAAATATAGTAGAATATAGTTACATGTTTATTACTATTTTGAATACGGGACCACTGCTCATAGAGCTGCGACTCGAATTATGAGTAGTGATCCCGCCGTCAGACAGAGGTCGGTGTCGTCGGTTTCCGAAATGCCGACCTCTGACTGGTCGTTGAAAATGCGCCTGGGCGTGCGGGCCCTGATTTTTTGATGAAATAAATTACGTGGCGCAGGAACCCAGAATTCAGTTCTGCTCCTGCGTTCACCTCCAGATCTACTTGCGACTTTCTCTTCTTCTCTACTCGACTCCTGCTTCAGCCTTTGGACCGCTCTAAGATTCTCAGCGAATTTTTATACGATCTCGCTTTCGTCTGAGAATCTGCGATATCGGTGCCATCAGGTTGACCTGACCGTAAGGCGGTGGAATCACCCCATATTTTTGCGCGTTCCCGTCCGAAACAGTCAGTGTACCGACATATAGATTTTATTACATTTTTAAATCAGATAAATGAATGTTTTGCTTCATTCGAATCAAAATTTTCCGATTCGCTTTGTGGCAGCATTTTATAAATAATAAAATAATGAAAAATTATTTCAACCACTCTCAAATTTTGTTTTAAAAATTCAGCATGTTTTTGTAGCGATGTTTTTTTTTTTCAGGTCAATGAATGTTCATTATTCAGTACATTCACTAGCCTGAAGAAGGGAGCATCGCTCGTGAAACACGTTGAATTTCTTGAAATTAAACAAAATTTAAGTGTGGTTTAAACAAACTTTTATTTTTTTATTTATAAAATATTTTTCTCACTAAAAAAACAGGCGAAATAAACGATTTACTTAAATTTAAAATAAAAACATGTTATTTTAGGAGCCACAAGGTTTAAATCATTCTCACAATCTTAATAAGCTATTATAAATACTTTTAGCTGAGGCAATTGTTGGTCAAAAATAATTAAAAAAACATATACGTATATTTTTTCAATAAACGTGTTTCTCAATCAATATTTTCTATATTTATGTAAAAAAGAACCAAAACACCCTGTCACGCAAGCAACTTTCCCTGCTAGTAATGGTGTGGAGAACAACTTTTCTAGCGAGCAACTGTGAGCGACAAATTGTTGGCGAGCAATTTTCCGCATACCGTAAAATTTCCCATTTCAATTTCAAAATAAATAGTTTGAAATTTTCTACAACACCCAGTCTTACAAATTGTCTGATAGAGCTTGAATATTTGATCATTTTAATAAGCCCTTTATTGTAGATTTTCACCGGTCAAATTATTAGACAGCGTTGTCAGTGGATCAATAGAGTGTTTCAACGAGACTTTAGTTATTTTAAGTAAATTTACTTTAATAATATTTTTATTGTAGGTACCTTTTTCGAACATAGTGCTAGATTTTGTTCCCAGAGGAATGATTAATAATTAAGATAATTTATAGAAGTCTTACAATGTGGATTTTCTATCTAACGATAGAATTGGTGAACGTTGTGTAGAGTGATCACTTAAGCCAGCTCACACAGGTTGTAAGCCCTGGGCCATCGTATTTTTTGTTATCTATTTATTT
The DNA here is from genome assembly GCA_016648135.1 of Agrypnia vestita. Taxonomy (NCBI): domain Eukaryota; kingdom Metazoa; phylum Arthropoda; class Insecta; order Trichoptera; family Phryganeidae; genus Agrypnia; species Agrypnia vestita. The sequence continues at coordinate 10,255 of JADDOH010001360.1, read as the reverse complement.
TTCATATAATTTTTTTTGAACATCACTACCCCCACAAAACGTCTTAAAGAGACGTTTGTCTGCAGGATTCATTTTTACAATTAATATTACAATATTAATACATTTCATTTTTGAACATCACAAATAATAACATGACCTACTTCAATTTCACATGATACACATCAATTCACATAAAAAAAAAACTAACCCATTACAACTAAGTTTTAACAATACTCCCTTTCGCTTTGAATTAGGTTTCGTGTATGTACACGCGTCGGGCTTATCACTCATATAAAATGATTTCAATTTTAAGATACCATTAAAATTTCTAAAAATCCAAAATTAAACTATAATTATTAATTTTTTTAAAACAAAAATTTTATAGATCCTTTTTATCGTCGCCGTATTTTTTTAAATAAAAATTTGTTAGATTATTTTTATTATTGCCACGAGTCTGCCTGCAAAGTTTCAGCTCGATTTGATCACGGGAAAAGGGTTAAAAATCAATCCAAAGTTTTTTCGTCAGACAAGCAAGCAAGCAGAAACTACGAGTTAAAAGAAAGGGAGTAAAAAGACTTCTACGCACGTTTCTCATATTCGCATCTTCGTCTCTATGAGACTTACATAATTTTAATTAAAATTTCTTTATCATTACAATGGATGTGTTTAACTGTATTTATCTTACTGGGGTTTTATAATAATGATTATATATTGGAGTTTAACTATGTATATATTATTCTACTTAAATTTTGAGATAGACCCTCTCCTCGACAGATGAAGTATTGAACATCAACAAAAACTCAAGTAGAATAATATATAATCAAATTCGTGAAGGCAAACAAAGTTTTATAAACATTCATTTTAATAATCATGGCGGATAATCCCTACGAAGTTATCACGGATATCATCAACAATGTCAATATGCTTATTTTGGATGTGGAACACTATATGTTATTGTAATTTTTTTATATTTAAATGGCTAAATTTGTTAGCCATACGAATGCGCGGTTCTTTGACTATATTTCTCATGAAATTTTTTCAAAGTTTAACTCGTACAACGGTCAGGAAAATTTTCGGCATTCTTGCTTAGAACTACTGTAATTTTTATTAATTAAGTATTTTAGGGCCTGTAAATTGAAAAGCATGCGTCTATTTGAATTTAAATGCATCGCCATTTATTCAATTGTAATATTAGGTTATTAGTAGGTATGTAAGATTTTCAAACCCTTATTAATATCAAACAAATATTATGAACATCTTTCTAAAAATTGATTTTATAATTTGTATTAACGAATTTTATTTTATTAATTAATTACACCTAAATTTTTGGATAACCCTTTCCATCTTCAGTGTGTTTTATAAATTTCAAAATATCAAATAATGTCATTCGTTTTTTGTTTTTCTAAATTATTTAAAAAATTATTGCTGAAGTTTTTGATTACCTACAATTATTGGAAAAAAAAATAATTGGGCTAGTAGTAATATTTAATTGATTATTAATAATATTTTGTTAACTATTACATGCTTTACTAATTTCTAATGATTCTAAATTATTCAACTTCAGACCAAAATTCCTTAAGTCAAAACCTTGATCATTTTCTTACAAAACATTTGAAAATTCAGAAAAACCATGATTATTCAGACATTTCAAATGCTCTTTTACTCTCACATTGAAATTTCAACCGGTTTTTCCAATATAAAAAAAACGCTGTACAATCTTTACACGACAGTTTATAAATATCTACCTGAATTGTTAAATAAATTATCTTTGTCTTTTGAATTTATGAGGAGTTTCCCTTTATTATTATTTGAATGAAATGCAGGTATAATATTTTTCATTAGAAATTTTGAAATCTTATTCAAAAATGTATTAATATATTAAATTGTTCGCCAATAATCGTTATTGTTATTTTTATTAATCTGTGAATTGTATTAAAATTGGTTAGTTATATTTTTCTTAAATTTATTTTTTTAAATTTTATCTATTAATTCTGCATTGTATCCATTGTTAAATGCGATTTGTTTTATTGTTTAAAATTCAATTTGAAAACTAGAGTGAAACAAAGGTATATTGACAAGACGATGTATCATTGAATGAAAACCCGAGTGTTTATGTGATTATGTTTGTGTGTTTATGTGCACAAATTAATTGAAACAAAAACACCTAGGTATCTATCTATAAAGGGCAATTGGTCCCAACACTTGGTGAAAATTATAAAAAAATGTGGTATATCCATCGTGCATTCGAGTTGATTATGTGAGTTAAAGTTATTTGTTACAAATTTTAATTTTGATAAAATGCTTCTCAATACAATTGTATTTTTAGGAACATTTAACAATTATATTGTACAAGTAAAACTATTTTTTCAATAATCATTTTCACACACAACGCGTAATGCATTGTGGCGGTTTTTTTCACATAGTAAAGAGGGACCCACCATAAACCTAGGGCCATTTTATAAGCAATAGCTCCCATATCGGCTCTACACTTTCGCAACCCAACTCGTCAATTTTTTGGTACTTAGGTGGTCATCGTACGCACGCGACTTTTATGAGTGGGGTGGCGTCCACATAAAACCACTTCACTGTAAAAATAATAATCAATATAATAAATAGACTGACACATAAGACATGATATACCTACTTATATGTGAGGAAATGCAAATAAAACCAAAAAATATGAGTTATAAGTAATTGAGGTAAATACAATGAAACGCATGTGAAATGAAAATGAGCACAGAATTGCAATGTAGAGATAGTTTAACAATGTACGCAGCCACTCAACTGATGGAAAAACAAAAAAAAAGTTCCACACAAATAATGAACAGAAAAAATCAACTGAAATTTTTGAAATCTATTGAAATTCATCTACTCTCATTAAAACACCCTGTAACTATCACCAAGCGTGTACTCTGTCGATATTGCGTTCTGTTTGAGTACAATATGTAATCGCAGAATGTCCCTATTATCACAACTCGTAACAATTCGAGCGTCAACGCATGCGCTCGCAGACAAAGGGAATTCAATTATGCGTTTGCGTTTCCCTGTGATAATACATAATCGAACGGCAAAATAATTAAACTCCTTGTCATTGAGAAAAAATCTTGTCATTCTCAAATACGGGGTGATTTAATTAAATCCTTGAAATTATCGTCACATTTTATCATTAATCACCCGCTGTACGTATGACGCGCTCAATCCGTCACGCCATGGACGGCTCTGCGGGTAAAACATCCCATTGGACACGGACAATGCAGAATCTGAAAAATCTCGTAGGACACAAAAAACACTCAAGTACTCAAGCGTACAATAGTCACGAATCTGACACAAATTATCGAAAGCTCTTGCAGCTGCATCAATTTTTTTCAAATATTCTAATGCGTTGATGAGAATCTACAAGAATTAATATATATTAAAAAAAATAGCATCCAAAAGCTAGTGGTGTAGAATAGACCCAAAGAGAATGAAGCTATTGTAATGAAATGGCAAAAGAAATTATGTACAGAATCCCCTGCAATATGTCAATTACGACAATAACATTGAAACCTCTAGGACCTTCCACTACGTTCTTGTACACACTACCATTCTGGAATTAGCTAAAAAATTCAAAAAATATCGTAAATTTTAATTCGTGTTAAGTGTCTTTGTACATTGAATAGTTGATTAATCATTAATTAATAAATCGCTAATTAATTTCCATTGTTTTAATTTGTTTTCCGTAGCCACAATACATTACACTATAATATACAGCTAGAAACCATAAACCAGGCAATTCAAAGTCAAAATTGCAATCATCAAGCGACATAGTAAGAAGTTATTTTAAGTGATAATTTTCTGGCGTAAAAATTCTAGTGAGTTTCGTTAAATAAAATAAATAACAATTTACAAATAAGTGCTACAATTTTATTGTAAATGTTTTAGCTATGGATTGATATCGGATGTTGAAACCTTAAAGAAAATGATATTTTTCTTCTTCGTCCTTTAAATAGACACATGCGATCTGTTTCCAGAGGATAGCCGCTCCTGTGAGGCAGATTCCCAGCTGTCCTTTGAGGAGATCTTCCGCGAGGGCGGGTTTTATGAGGCCGACTATCTGGTGCAAGATAAGAGGCTCTGGTGCTGTTGAAAAAAACATAAAACGATAGACAACACAAACATACAATGGACTCTAGTCAGCCTAGGCAGGTACTATGACGACTGGTTATAATTTTAAACTCGTCAAATCTCAATCAAATCCTCAACACTGAAATATTCCTCACATCATACAAATTTTTCGCCATCATCATCGAAACCGACTTAAAACCTTCAACTTATTCAAAAAGCATTGGATGCGAGATTTTGCCAAATCTCTGCAATTATGGCGTAGGTAGGGTAGTGGTTGACCACGCAAAATCCATTACACCGGAATTCCCCAAAACCGGACCGTATCGTATCGTGAATGTTTGACGTCATTCTAGTTATTATATAATATTATGTATTAGACACTGCATCATCTAATTGATAATTTGATTTCACTGATGCTGATGAAATATCCGTAGAAAAATAAGCGTACAGCCAAAATTGAGAATAATACAAAATGAAAGAATTTTTGATTGTTTTTATTAAATTAAATTGTTTAAACAGTTGCTTGCCCTGGTCCAAAATATTGGATTTCCGCAGAGATCCCTTGAATCAGTCATGTCAAATAACGAGGATTTGAAAACATTAACAAGAAAATATTTATGTTTTCTGTTTATTTATCTGTGATAAACAATTATTATCTTTGTACACTTACTTACATAAAAAATAATGCAATTAAGTTAATTTTTTTAATATTTGTTGCGCGGATGGCCGTTTGTTCCGGCAATCCTGAGTATGTTTGTTAAAATGCGGGGCAAACGAGTATTATTATTATCAGATTATCAACAGGTCGTTTATAACAATGTTAATTTCTGGGAAGTCTTTTTTGAAAAGAAGATAATTATTTATTTATTATATTTATTCATACAGTAGATACATGTTTTTTATAATTAATTGATTCTACGTTATAACATTTTTACAGACATTTTACTCCCCATAATATGAGCTTGTGATGGCTCCTCTTCTTCGCCTTTCAGCTCGATCCTACTCCTAACTGAGTTTACGCCTTGTTAGAGGCAAACAAGCTATCTATCTACGTCGGGTGAAGGCTCTACGGTTTTTAACGTAGTATTTCCAAACACCCTCGCTTTATTCAAGACCTCCCCAGTTCACGTTGTGTAATTTTTTGTTTCGAACTATAGGGGATGAATTGGTTTTGTGGTAACCCTAACGCAAGCTAAATTTAAATTAAATACTGGGGTATGAAGTTCGTGAATGTTCATGGAAAACGCAAACAAAACTACCTAGCACGTCAATTAAGCCCTACGGTGCAATTGCTAAACGTACTATGTTCCGTGGCCCTATATTATTTACCTATCATTCCTACGGACTGAAACCACTGCATCTGGTGTAGCTGCGCTTCCAGAGTGCGCGATCCTCTGCTTCCATGCCCTCTCCGCTCGATCCCCCATTGTCCTACCTGTATGGGATCGACCGCCATCCACTGGAAAGGTTAGTGACGTGCCGTTATCACATGCGCATGCACATATAGAGTATATAGATCCCCTGAAAGCCCTCGAGTCCTTCGTAGCCGCTCCTATGGACGATTCCGTCTTCGACGCCCTCGCTGATTAATAATTTTATCTTCCGCCGTTATCTCGCTGTGCTTATTCCCGACGATCTTTTATATTTACTCTGCATTATCTTTATATCAATTACATTGTTACGTTTATTTACTAGCCGGCCTAAGTTCCGTCACCTGTATCTGGCCCTATGTCTCATTCTAGTGGTACGTTGGGTTCTAATGGATAAGGGGTTTGTAGAAGGTATGTGTAAATGTATGTGTACGCGGAAAATGTGGTTGCTTTAAATTCGGCTCCTCCATACCCAAAGGCTCATCGGTGACTGATCCCATCTTCCTTCTCCCGACACGAGTTCCGGATACGTTGACCTGAGCCTGGATGCGCCTTTTCATGTTGGGCCTCTTCTGTGCAAAGTACCGCACCATCCCTCGCGTCAGTGTCTGGCGTCCGGGCTCAGAGCCAGTTTGCCCCCCGAATTCCAACTCCTCCAGGTTAAACTAAGTTAAACTACGGTATATATACTGAAGCTACTGTAAAGATGGTCCCGGGCCACCTGTCAAGTCAAAAATATGCGAGTGGGGAGGGGGAGTTTCCTAGGCTCCCCAACCCTCGCCTGTGAGCAACTACAGCCCATTGGCCATTCGCGACACTACAGTGACTGCAATCACCCTCCCAGGTAGTACTTATTATAATCTGGTATGCATCAATACGTTCAATCCATTCCAGACGAGGGAAGACATCCGCACGGGTGTTGTGCCACCCGTGAAGAGCCCCCTCATACACTACGTACGAATAGATACATACTAATAAAATATAATATACATACATATACTTACATATACAATACATAAATAAATACTTGTAATGGTTGGTTGCCATGTGGTTTCACGAGGCCATGACCCCTCGTATTAGTAGATGGAAAGGTGGATCTGGACAGTAGGGATATGCCTAGCCCCTGGCCAGGGATGTCGGTGTATTTTCTCCAAATGGTGTACAGCTAGAATCCTGCCATCGATGATGATGGGATCTGCCTAATTATCTCCGACTGATGTGTAACTGGAACCCTGCCATCACTGATGAAGATGATGTTGTCACTATCGAAACGTCACCTGATGATATTTAGCTGAACCGCCGCTAGTGATGATGATGATGATGATGATACTATCGTAACGTCTCCTGACTATATATAGCCGAAACACCGCTAATGATGATGATGATACTATCGTAACGACTCCTGACGATATATAGCTGAAACACCGCTAATGATGATGATGATGATGATGATGCTATCGAAACGCCCCCTGACTATATATAACTGGGACACTGCTAATGATGATGATGATGATGATACTATTGAAACACCTCCTGACGATATATAACTGGGACACTGCTATGATGATGATGTTGATGATACTACCGAAACGCCCCCTGACTATATATATAACTGAGACACTGCTAATGATGATGATGATGATGATACTATTGAAACACCTCCTGACGATATACGACTGGGACGCTGCTAATGATGGTGATGATGATGATGCTATTGAAACGTCTCCTGACAATATATAACTGGGACACTGCTAATGATGATGATGTTGATGATACTATCGAAACGCCTCCTGACGATATAAAGCTGAACCACCGCTAGTGATGACGATGATGATGATGATACTATCGCAACGCCTCCCGACGATATATATCTGGAACACCGCTAGTGATGATGATGATACTATCAGAACGCCTCCTGACTATATGTGACTGGAACACCGCTAATGAAGATGATGATGATGATACTATTGAAACGTCTCCTGACGATATACAACTGGGACACTGCTAATGATGGTGATGATACTATCGGAACGCCTCCTGACTATATATTACTGGAACACCGCTAATGAAGATGATGGTGATGATGATGATGCTATCGAAACGCCCCCTGACTATATATAACTGGGACACTGCTAATGATGATGATGATGATGATACTATTGAAACACCTTCTGACGATATAAAGCTGAACCACCGCTAGTGATGACGATGATGATGATGATACTATCGCAACGCCTCCCGACGATATATATCTGGAACACCGCTAGTGATGATGATGATACTATCAGAACGCCTCCTGACTATATGTGACTGGAACACCGCTAATGAAGATGATGATGATGATACTATTGAAACGTCTCCTGACGATATATAACTGGGACACTGCTGATGATGATGATGTTGATGATACTATCGAAACGCCTCCTGATGATATATAGCCGAAACACCGCTAATGATGATGATGATGATGATGAAGCTATCGAAACGCCTCCTGACTATATATGACTGGGACACCGCTGATGATGGTGATGATGATGATGCTATCGAAACGCCGCCTGACTATATATAACTGGGACGCGGCATATGAATAGACAAATAAATACCTAATTAATTAATGAATCATCAATTAAATAAATAAATAAAAATGAATAATTAAGTTCGGCGTCGAGCACACGGGCCGATGATGATGCTATCGAAACGCCGCCTGACTATACATAACTGGGACGCAGCATATGAATAGACAAATAAATACCTAATTAATTAATGAATCATCAATTAAATAAATAAATAGAGATGAATAATTAAGTTCGGCGTCGAGCACACGGGCCGATGATGATGCTGTCGAAACGCCGCCTGACTATATATAACTGGGACGCGGCATATGAATAGACAAATAAATACCTAATTAATTAATGAATCATCAATTAAATAAATAAATAGAAATTAATAATGAAGTTCGGCGTCGAGCACACGGGCCGCGCGATCCCTGGAAGTTCACACACATGCAGAGAAGGGTTATTTGGCAAATTAATTCGCCCCTATTATGGTCAGTTCGGATCCAACATGCAAAAAAACACCTGTGGGAAAACATATGTAAAGTTTACGGTACAGGGGTTAGCTTTCACTGTCGGCGCTTCTTCCGTCTCTGTCTGGGGTGTCGAACCCGAGACCATTCTTCTTAATCGTGCGCCACCTTTATATATCGTTATAATCTCAAAACGGAAAGAGGATGACATGACTTACCCATCTGCCGCCGATTATATCCATTCCAGTGCATCGTAGTTTCACTTTATGTACCTCACTTTATACCTAAGGAATGCGAACACCCACCTTGCACGCGCATACGATTCACAGGCCCCTAATTAACTATAGTTCACGACCTAACCTTTGATCCTGCCATTACGCGCTTATAAGTTTCCGTAGCTGGGGCTTAGTATCCAGCCTCGGCAACCATACGGTGTATATACCTTAATCAAACCGAAACTAGACATTATTTTCTTTTCCTTGAATTTATATTCCTCGAGATACCGGAATTAGACTCTAGCTCGACAATTGTAAGTATTTATATATCTTAATAATACTGCAACATAGTCCTTATTTCCGTCTTACGTATCCGTACTTCCCGGGTCATCGAGACTAGACTCCAATTCTAATGATCATACTCTAATGATTATACGCTCCGATATTTTTCATAAAACCCGTTACCCGTTATTTTCTGATGTTACATATTCTTATATTTATCCGAAATACCGGGATTAAGCTTTGAATCTAGGATTCCATCCATTTAGAAGTTTTAACAAACCCATGAAGCAACCACTTGTCCACTTGTTGTTGTTAAAGAATTGATTGCTTCTATAATAAAACCCCACTAGTCTACATCTTTATAAGGTCATTACATATTACTTTTAGGGTCCGCCGATTTAGTTTTATTCTTAATATTATTATTATTATTATTATTATTATTATTATTATTATTATTATTATTATTATTATTATTATTATTATTATTTTTATTATTATTATTATTAATTAATTACACGGCTTAATAGCCTTTTACAACAGGTCTATACATAATTAAAATACAACAAACGATTAAATGTAAAAGAAAAATAAAGGGTATAAATGAAAAAAGTATATATACATAGTTTAAAATAATGAGGTTAGACATATATGTAAAAAAAGTATATATGCAAAAGGTGTAAAGTAGCAGGTTTATACATAATTAAAATACAACAAACGATTAAATGTAAAAGAAAAATAAAAGGTATAAATGTAAAAAGGTATATATATACATAGTTTAAACATAATGAGGTTAGACATATATGTAAAAAAAAGTATATATGCAAAAGTGTAAAGTAGCAGGTTTATACATAATTAAAATACAACAGACGATTAAATGTAAAAGAAAAATAAAGGGTATAAATGTAAAAAAAGTATATATACATAGTTTAAACATAATGAGGTTAGACATATATGTAAAAAGTATATATGCAAAAAAAAGTGTAAAGTAGTGATCTCAGAAATTTTTACTCACCGATAATATAGCAATATTAAATTTGAATAGCCAGCTACATATATATAAAAATTTAAGACATTATATAAAAATTTAATATTTTGAAAAGAAATGATCATATAATGATTTTTTAAATTTTGAGAGAGATAGATTTAAAATGTCGACATATGTAGGTAGTTCATTGCCAAGTTTGTGCATTGATAATAAAATTATATTATTCTTAATATAATTTCATTATCATCTCGAATATTTGATATCCACCCTCCGGCAAATTTTAATATAGTTTAAA